>MPNW01000125.1:124149-145971 GCA_011800805.1 Hirudo medicinalis
TTCGTCTCAACAATACATCGTCACTTCGACACAAGATGGCATAGTTAAAGTCTGGAAGTAATCGATTGTGAGGCCAAACTGAGAGTTATTAGTTCAACAATTTTGTACATTTTGCCAATTACCTTAATAAAATTATGTAGTAATAGAAGTCGCCGTCGCACAGTTTTTTTTTTTAAATAAATGATTCAATAAGTTGTTTATAGTCTTCGTGTGGGATGATGGGATGAAAATGTTATTTTTTCAATTTCGGTCGTGTTGAGGGGTTGCCTAGACACGAGGCAACGCATTAAAAATTGATGTCCATTCAGGCTGAGTGATTGTCTGTGACTGGCTCGCTGTAGATAAAGCAGCTAGACATTCATTCCCAAATCTAAAAACATGAAAAATAATGGTTAAATGTAAAGCTTCGAAGTGAATGTCATTGAAATACACGATAATCCGCATTGGTGAAACTACAATAATTTTTTATAACAAATTTTTCAGTTTATTTTTCTCTGTTCGACTGATATTCGACAATTTACCATGCGTTATCAACGTGACTGCATTTGGCTACATATTACCGCTTACCTCTGCTCAGTTGCGAAACATTTCTGACATGGAACATCGCGCTTAGCTTTCATCTGGTCAACTCTTTTATTGTAAAAAGCCAATAATATGAGTGGCGACTATTCCTAGGAGTTTCGATCTGTTTGAAAATTAAAAACAAATGGAAAACAACGGTAGGATTGACTGTTTTTAACAGGAACAATTTCTCGGCTAATGCCAGTTACGTAATGGGACCGTGATTCCTGGTTCTTTAATCTAATCGCGGAAAATTTCATTGTAAAATATTATATTTTCGATCCAATCATTGATCTGAACCACATAAAATTAAGTTAAATTTTGTAGCTATGTTAGAAAAGTATTTGTAAGGATGTTCAAGATAGACAAAAAATTTCTTTCTCAGTAAACTCTGAACCTCAAGATATGGAATTTGTGGTTGTACATAATATTGGATCCTCACAACCAGATGAAAGACAAGCTGGTGTACTCAATCAGGGTTTGGAGGATGAAATGGTTGGTTGATTTTCAATTAATTTCATCTTTTTGAGTAAAATGACTTTTTAGTCTTTTAAGAATTGCAAAATCTTTAAGTGAATGATGTTGTCAGATCAATTATGGTAATAGTGGTTATTAATTTTAATCTTTTCTGAAATTATTATGTTTAAGTTAAATTTGACAAGATCCATGTATATTTAAAAGTGATCAAAGCCTTTTCAAGTCACTAAAAACCTGATGATCTTGTAATCCAATTTAACCTTTGAAAATCATCGACTCGATTGACATTTCAAAGCGAAGCCGTTGATGAAACATTGTTGACACTGCAGAAAATCGAGGGCTACCGATTGGATAGAACAAAGAACGCGATCGCATGGATCCTCATGTTTATGAGTGCAGGCCTTCTGTGGCTCTTCTTCTACTGGAGACCCGACCTGAGGTTGAGGTTCACGAGCAGGAAGTGTCCTCTCTCTAAGGCTGACAGAGTCCTTCTCATGGTTTGAATATTGATTTTTACCATTAATGTTGTTATTATTATTGTTGTTGTTGCTGCTGTTGTTGTTGTAATGTATTGATCAAAAGTGCCGTGATATTGTTATTGGCTATTATTTGCATTGCTGATGAAAATGATCAGATTACATGCGATCATGTGATAGGTCATACTTTTTTTATTACGAATGCGTTTAATCTATCGTCTTATTCATCTAGCTGATTATTATGACGAGAATAATCATTTCTTATTATATTAATATATTAATTATATTATATAATGTTATACATATATATATATATATATATATATATTAATTATATTATATAATATTATACATATATATATATATATATCCATATATAATTAATATATTAATTATATTATATAATATTATACATATATATATATATATTAATATATTAATTATATTATATAATATTATACATATATATATATATATATTAATATATTAATTAATTAGTCAGTGTTTTTGTAAATAAGTAATCGCTTCGTTTGCTCGATCTGGTCGTTAATATGACTTCTCGAATGCTCATTTGTTTTGATAAAACATTAAAACTCCAGTCACAGAAAATAATCACTCGCACCCTCGGATTCATTGCGGCTGTCGTGGTGGTTCACGATAACGTTTTGGCTGCTCGATTCATCTAAATGCGAATGTGCGTCTACGAATAATTTTCAGCTGCTTTAGACCGGAGTTTATTTACCTTTCTGGCATCCTAACCGCAAATGCATTTACGACCGTTATTGTAACTTCCGTAAAATACGATGTCGACAGGATCAATACGACCAGAAGCACGTCGAACGAGTCGTCTCTCCGACCTGCAAAATCGAGTTGGTGTTGTTGGTTGTTTCGTCTAATTTCAAGCATTCACGTTTCTGATGTAATTATTTTTAGCATTTCTGACATAATTATGAAAGTGTTTGAACCTAAGGATTTCATTAAAGAGCATGAAGTAGAGTCAAAGCTTGATAACATGATTTCTGTGGTTAAGCAAGCATTTTCAAATCAGTCAATTAGATTGTTGACAAATTCATCTCCTAGTGTATTTGATTAATCATAGCAAACCATTATTTATTGAGTAACACTTCTTATCGAATTATTATTATCATTATTATTATTATTATTATTATTACTATTATTATTTTTTATTGAGAATAAAAGTTTGTTCGTCTTTTGCTTACCTTTGACATCGGATGATTGATGTTTCGAATGATTTTCAGCAACAACGGCATTTCTTTTCACAAGAAGAGTCGGACGGAGACGGACTTCAAGCTCGACGACAAGAGCACGATTGTGCCATTTCAAGGAATCGAGGTATAGTAAATAACAACAACAATAGTAATAACCATGACATTAACGATAGCAAAAACTCTTGCAACTGTTGTCATTGTTTTATTACGTCGACAAAAGTGTGTCGATGGCAGCTATTTGGACCGTGTCGTGTCGCTCGACCTACGATCGGAACTTCCAATGTTCAACGAACAAGTATAATAATAACATAATAATGTAATAATAACGACAATAACAACAAACATTGCCATCTGTCGCATTTAAGTTAATGGTAGGATGTTAATTTAACGGTCAGGGATGCTATTGATTGCTGACATTCGCTTGCTCGGCTCCAGGTGTCCTTAACAATGCTTTCGACTTTTTTTCTGCTCGTCATAAACGTTGTCCTGTTAAGCATTCCTGCATTCTCACTGGTTTTAACATGTTCTGTAATAACCATAATTTATTTTAGTTATTGCGATTATTATTATTGTTATTATTATTATTATTATTATTATTGTTATTATTATTATTATTATTATTATTATTATTGTAATTATTGTATTTTTGTCTGCAACTAATCTTTTAAATGATGCACTACAAGNCGATTATTATTATTGTTATTATTATTATTATTATTACTATTGTTATTATTATTATTATTATTATTATTATTATTGGTATAACATTGTATGTTGCTGTCAACATCTTTTAAATGATGTCACTACAAGTGCTGACGAATGGCGATGATGACCTTCAAGCATGACTCTTTGATCTACAAAATTTGCATAATTAATGGGAGTTATTCGCCCCAGTTTGTTTCAGTGCACGAACAATAACACTCGCAATCTTCAACCTCTCCGCTCGATCTGTTTGCAATCGATTGCTCGTTCAATCGACTGTCTGAGTCGACCTATTTCACGGACGTCCGAACTTTGACTCCTTGTTCCTCAATTTCAGCATCAGAATGACGACAACTTTCCTTGCGAGCTTGTTAAGCCATTGTTGCAGAAAGTCGATTGACCTTTTGCATTTTCATTTTGAATTCTAAAACGGCTTCACGCTTCCTACCGAACGATCGGCTCGATTAACTCGTCGTCGTTTTCCGAACGATCGCCGCTAATCTCGATCGTCAATTTCATGCCGGAATGACGGACGGTAGAAATTAATTTGAATCTATTTAGAGATTGCGTTCGATCTCTGACGGATTGAATTTTACTTTTGACGTACTGACGACTGTTCCGACGTCTTGCATGTCGATTCGCTTTGACAGGCAATGCGAGGAGCGAGATATTTCACAAACAAGAAGATGAAATACGTCTGGAACGCCGAGATCGCCTCCTTCGAAAAGCTGAGGTGAGTCCAAGTCGAAGTCACCGAGAAATTGAACGGAAAGTTCTGTAATGCTTTCGACGATGAATGGATTATTATTATTATGAGTGCATGATAACGAGATAATAATAACCGACGAGAATGTATCGGCGGTAACGGCAATGTCGTCGACGTCGTCATACGACGGACGAACCGATTCGAGAGTGTAGAATTATTTTATCGATTTCGAGTGGTTTATGGCCTCGATTTATAGATTCTAAGTGTTCATTCGAATCTCATGTTTGAAGTGTTACCGTATTTCCCACTCTTACAAGGTGCACTTTTTCGAAAAGTCGGGGTTTAAAACCTGGGTGCGTCTCGTGCAGTGTTCGTAGATTTTTTTACTTGCACTTTTTCACGCTCGTCGTTCCCAAAACCAACGTGCTCGTGCGCGGGAAATACGACGATTAATTTTCTAATGTGTTCGAAAAATGAGAAGCGATAAGGTGTTTAAAAAAGCTCTCAGAATAAAATTAGCAGTTATTTAAATATAATTTATTATATTTATTATTTAATATAATTTATTATTTAATATAATTTATTATATTTAAAAATAATAATTGAATATTACTATAACAAATAACATTGCTTATAACTATCTATATTATTAATGTTGATGTTATTATTTTATTTACATTGTTATTAATGAATTACGATAATGATACTGCAGAGGCCTTGTCGATAACCTGCCTTGCTCCTTCTTCCACACGACCAACGGATTCTCTCAGTCCGAGCAGGCGACTTGGTCAGATTTTTAACTTTTGTATATTTTTATTCTTTAGAACCAATCGCTTGCTTTGTCAGAAAAAAATGCATTTCTTTCTAACGATTACTTATGTTATGTCGTCTGTAAAAATCCTGCAAATGAATCGCCGTTATCCTACGAACCTTTGTAATAGAGAGCAATTCTAATTCGAACGATTAGCGATTATTTACGACTCGAGATTTTACCGGTCAGATCTCTATGAAATGCTGCTTGAATTCATTATTTTAGATTTTAAAAATTGTTAAAGGCACATTTACATTAATTGCAGGCGAGAATTGTACGGCTCGAATTCATTGGTCGTGCACGTGACCCCTATTGTTAAGCTCCTCCTCACACAGGTTTGTGATTGGTTGTCAATCATCACATTTGATCTTATTTATGCTTTTGAAGTATTGTTTTATAAGAATTAACTTTTTGTTTTTAAACAGTCTAAAATACTATATAATTCATTTAGAAAATAGTCTTATAATCAGAGATAAACATCGTAACGATTGGTGAAAACACTTGGGCAGTCATTCATCTTTTAAATTGCCTGAACAATTTTTCTTTCATTCCAGGCACTTGATCCATTCTATATCTTCCAGCTATTCAGCATCATCCTTTGGTATGCAGACGAATATGCCTACTATGCCACTTGCATCGTCGTCATCTCCCTCGTGTCCCTTGCCACGGCCGTCTACGAGATCAGATCGGTGAGCTTAAGATTTCGTCGTCTCGAAGTTTTTCTTACCCCTGTCCAAAAGTACGTCCGTTTATTGATGTCGAACGGTTTTTCAGACCCAGAGAGCATTGAAGGGCACTCTGACGCCGTCCGAAATCGTCTCGGTGCTCAGGAGAGACACGGGAGGTTGTTGATTGTTGGACCGATGAAATCACGTTCCGGTCGTTTCGCACGAACGTTAATTTCCTCTTCAGAGTTCGAGAACGTGACCTCCGACCTGCTCGTGCCCGGCGAAGTGATCGAAGTGCCCCGTCACGGGTGCGTCATGCAGTGCGACGCCGTCCTCGTCACGGGAAACTGCATCGTCAACGAGAGCATGCTCACAGGTTTGCAGTCGGCTTGTTGTCGTCGACACGAATGAGATCGTGAAATCTGTGCTCGGTCGATCGAATGGATTCACGAGCTTTGTTTGTCGTGTTCATGTTTTGTCATGTAGTGCAATGTTCGTTATTATTATTATTATTATTATCATCATCATCATCATTATTATGACAGATTTCATTTATGATAAGAATATTTATTATTATTATTATTGTTATTAGAGTTGATCATATACCTTTTCAATTTAAAATCATCCCCAGTGAAAGTAATTAATTGCCATAAAAAAATGATGAAATATTAGATGTCACGTTGATAGTTTTTGACCTTTCTCTCTGCTCAAGTACTCAAGTGTTAGTGACGTGGATTGTAATAAATTCACAAGTGTTGGCTGATTTCTCGAATAATTTATTAACAGCAAACCGCTAAATGAAAATTTGACGTCTGCCTCTTTCGTCTTCTTAAGTTCTCCTTTAATCGTCCATCGCTTCATCTTCAGGCGAAAGTGTTCCGGTCACAAAGACCCCCCTCCCTGCAGACTCCACCTTCAACATGTCCGAGCATTCGAGGCACGTCCTCTTCTGCGGCACCCGGGTCATACAGACCCGTTACTATGGAGATGCAAAAGTCAAGGCCGTGGTTCTCAGGACAGGTAATTGGTGTTCTGGTTCTTTATGCAATTTTTTGCAGTGGTTTTTTTTTGCTTCCGTTTGGTCTGTAATTCACTTGTGTAATTAGACAGTCGTTAGTCACTATTCTGCCTCATTAACATTTATTTACTGAATTTTATCAATTTTGGTATTATTATTATTATTATTATTATTATTATTATTATTTCATTTTCATTAATTTTGTTAGCATCTCTTCGTATTGGCAATTTCATTCGTTTAACAAATCAATCTAAATTGGTAGAATTGTGAATCGACCGAACCGTCTGTTTCATCTTCTCGTCAGGGTTTGCCACGGCGAAGGGCGAGTTGGTTCGATCCATTCTGTTCCCGAAACCGGTCGACTTCAAGTTCTCGAAGGATGCCTTCAAATTCGTGGCAATGCTGGCCCTCCTGGCCTGTGGTGGCATGATCTACACCATCGTCCTCATGGTATGCTTTCATGGTAGCAAGTCTGCATCGGTAACGATGGAACGGTTTGCGAAAGATGGTCGTTATCGACCGGACTGGGTTTTAATTCCAGATCTCTCGAGGTGAGTCTGCATCTCTGGTGGTCCTGAGGACGCTCGACCTCATCACCATCGTCATCCCTCCCGCGCTCCCCGCCGCCATGACGGTGGGCATCGTCTTTGCCCAGAAACGTCTCAAGAAGTCCAAGGTCTTTTGCATTAGCCCACGGTCCATCAACTTGTGCGGGGCAGTGAACGTTTTTTGCTTCGACAAGACGGGCACACTGACTGAGGAGGGTCTGGACTTCTACTGCATTGTTCCCACTTCGGAAGACAAGTTGGTCCTTTTGCTGCTTACTCTCATTTTTCTGGTTCTTGCTTATTGTGACGTTAGAGTGACGTGATTTTGCCAATGTTTAATAGTCCGATGTGTGTAGCTAGACCACATGCTTTAGCTTTGGCTGTGCTTAGCTAATAAGTAACACGTTCACACCTATTCACAGGAATGCAGTGCATCTATTTTTGTTTGTCTGTTTATGTTTCACAGTAAGACATGTCAGATTTATAAAAATTTTAATCTAGATTTGATTTTGAGAATTTCTGAGAATATTTTTATTTGAGAGTCTCAACTTTTTGTTTTTTGTTTGTTTTCTTCAAAAAGTTTTATGCCAGAAGAGAAGAATGTGGCGGTGTTTGACAAGAAACATCCCGTCGTCGTGGCCATGGCAACGTGCCACTCGCTCACTCTCATCGACAACCAGATGGTCGGAGATCCTCTCGATGTCAAGATGTTCCAGGCAACCGACTGGGTGGGTGTGGCTTGGCCGCTCAATATTCAGTTATTTTCTTTTTTTCACTAAGCTTGTTCTTATTTTGTATAATTTCAATGTCTCAATTACTGCCATTAAAGTCAGATACAAGATTGGTAAAAATTGAAATTTCGAAGTTTTGCATAACTCTTTGTATTTGTGTCTGTTGCCATCGAGCGTTGTTATTAAAATGTCATCAGCATTGAAGTGCATCAGCTTAATTATGGCGTGGAGTTTTTTTTTCTAGATTATTATTACCAATTATTACAAGAGGATTATCCTTCCAACCAGGAGTTAGAGGAACCGGGCGAAGACGATGAAAAGTACGACTGCATCATGCCGACGGTCGTCCATCCGAGGGACCCCGACATCATCAGCGAGTCGTCGGGTTTCGACAACCCAGAGGTGGGGTTCACGTGCCGAACTCGTGCGTACATGTTTACGTCCCTCGGTGCTGTTCGTGCGCGAGAGTTCAAATCCGAGTCGTTTAAGTTGAGCAAATGACTTTTGTTAGATGGCCGGCCGACACGAAACACTGCATTTCCAACTTAGCTAGTTACGCAACGATCCATTTATTAATAAATTAACCAACTAAATAAATAATTAAATAATGTTAATAACAATAATACAATCCTCTGTTTTCCAGGTCCTTCCATATCAGATCGGCATCCTGAGGATGTTCACGTTTTCCTCGAAACTCCAGAGAATGTCCGTCGTCACCAGGGAACTGAGCACCGGGACCACCCGCTGCTTTGTCAAGGGATCTCCCGAGATGGTCTCTTCCTTCTGCATTTCCTCTACAGGTCGGTCGGTCCGTCCTTCGCTCGTTCAGTTTGCTAACGTTAACCGAATAATTTGTAGTCATGTTGTTTGTCATTGATTTGTCATTTTAATCAGTTTAATTTTATGCCTTTATTGCCAGTCAGTTGACTTCCAATGCTCACTTTCGCATGGTTCGTAAAGGTAAAGGTCCTAAAAACTCCTAAATTTCTGAAACTTTTTAAATTTTTAATACTTAAAAGGTCCTTATAAAAGTGAGGGAAGTCCCAAAAAGATTGAAAGAGTCTTAAAATTTGACTGGAATTTAATAAATTTTATTGGGGAATCAGAAGGAGCAATAATTCGCTATCTCTTTGTTCTAGCTCTGCACGGGAATGCACTCGATTGAGTGTCACAGTAGTTTGCTTGTCTGTTTGATCTCTTAAAGCTTTGACAACACTTCAAATTATGCTTGAAGTTTGTTCTGTCAATAGTAACTCAAACAGGCTAATTCTTGGTACCTACAAAAGGGACCAAAGAATTTATCTGTTTTTAAGGAGCACAAGGGGAGTCATGACGATTACAAATTCCTGTGGAGAAATAGTCAGAAAGTTGCTAATGTTAAGCCATGGTCGGACATCTTGCAAAAGGGGCTTTTCATAAACAAATGCTTTGTTTGTGAAAATCAAAAAAAAAGAAAAACTTAACTGCAAGAAGGATAATGAGAGATCTCACCAACAGTGTTTGAAGTGATAGTAATTTCAAAATTGATAAATCTGTTATTGGTCATTGCAAAGCATCAAGGCAGAGGCATCACTTTTATTTGGACACTTTAGATCAGGAAGAAAGGTAGAAAGGTAGCTGCAGCTAAAAATGAGAAGCAGAAGATGAAATGATGAGGTCAAAAAAGAAACTGAAAGCATTAAAGCATGACCGAGATTTGTGAGACAAAGAATTTCACAGATTAATTATGGAAAGTGTCTCAACCAGGAACGTGGATCTTTTGGTCCAGGTCAACAGCCTAAGAAAAAAGATAGTGAGGCAAAAGCTGCAGAAATTGAAAATTTAGAGAGCTTAAGCATTGAATTTTGTGTTAATAAATTGATATTTTTAGCCTTCAAATATTTCTATTTTGCATTAAAAATTTAAAGTCTATGAAAACAATAAATAAAGTCTAAATATCGGTATTTGTTAATAATTTTGTTCCTAAAAAATCGAGTAAAAAAGTCCTAAATCTCAGTTTCCAAATTCCTGTACGAACCATGTATTTATTTGAAAAATAGTTATGCTGCAAGCTCTTCTAAGGTTATTATTAAAGGTGGTTGTTTCTTCGACTTGCTACTTTAAATTTGTTTACATTTCTTGATGTCATTACCATTTCTAGCCAACTTTATTGTCGTAACAACGTAATTCGTGTTCACAATTCGCCGGACGGACGTGTTATGTCGCGTCGTTGCATTCCGCAGTGCCTTCAAACTTCCAGGACGTGTTGATGACCTACACAAAACAAGGTTACAGGGTCATAGGTCTTGCCTACAAGCCGCTCTCGAAACTCTCTTACGTCAAGACGCAGAGAATGGAAAGGTGGGTGACCCTTGACTTCGCATCGACGGGTCTCGGAGCCCGATGGGAATCGACCGGGGGACGACTTAAATCAATGAATGTATAACAAATTTAAACACTTTTTTTTCTAATGCGAACGTTTATTCCATGTCAGAATCCAAGTTACCTTAATTTCTGTGATTTGGCGGAATAAATTCATCAGGATACTCGGGGCATCATAAACACAAGTTTTATATTAGTAAATGTTTATCAAATTAATGAGAGTAATTTAAGAAAGGAAGCTTGACATGATGGAATTACCTTAAATATCACTAATTTCCATGGTAGCATTGTAAATAGTTTTAAGGATTTGAACGAAAAGATTATATTATCAATAAGTCAGAAGGTTCTACTCTAAACATGTATTTTATTCCCTGGCATCTGAACTCCAGCCTGGCCAAAAATCTCCCCCGGTCGATCCCTAGCGCCCGACGCCAGAGATGAGTTTCGATCGTGGAACCCTTTGCTTTGATTAGAACTTTGAACATGTTATCTCCTGGCAGGGATAGCGTTGAGAAGGATCTCGTCTTTCTGGGACTCATGGTGTTCGAGAACAGACTCAAACCCCAGACGACTCCTGTCATAAGGACACTCAGGAAGGCTAACATTAGGAATGTCATGGTCACAGGTGATGATTATGATGGTTGCATGTGTAGTGTTATTGGTTGATGTGGAAAATGTGAAGCAATCCAGATATGTGGAATGAATGCATTAGTGTCGGTGATGGTGATAATATCATTACCATGTAATGACATATAGAATGTCAGTGGTGCAACACTTAGCAATAATCTAGGCGCCTCTGATGCTATGCAAATGGCGCATTATAAATTAACTATTATTATTAATACCTGTAATATGAAGGTTTTAACATGCAGTTCAAACTACAACCTCTTAGTACAAGAGCAAAGTAATAAACACACACCTTCATTATTATTTACCATTTAATCACCAGTGATATTATGAAATAGGCGACAACATCCTCACCGCCCTGAGTGTGGCCAGGGACTGTGAAATGATCGAGACGAACGACCAGGTCATCCTCGTCACGGCCGTCGCTCCCTCCTCCCCCAAGGACCTGCCCGCCATCGACTTCACCCTTTGTGAGGAGCCAGGCATGGAAAAGGTGATTTTTTGATGTGTCATTATTTGGAAGAAATTTATCATCTATATGGTGTTGGTGTTTTGAATTAGAGTGTTAATTATTAGTATTAGCATGTCGATGGTTTCGGGTTCAAATCCAGCTCTTGATCATCATGGATTGATGATGGCAATGGTTATTCATAGTTGTTGGTAGTGGTAAGCAAATGTGAAATTAGACAATTCACACTCTGGGTTTGATCCTCCAATCAACCAGTTTCAACCTTTCAATCCACTTTCAACCACTTTGACAGCTTGCATCCAATGAATTGGACATGAAACAAAGAAGTCATTTCATTGTCAACGGAAAGTCGTGGGGTGTCATAAGGAGGTATTTCCCTAGTTTCATACCAAAGGTTTGTATCGATGCAGACGAAGTTGGCGGGATTTTGATTGGTTCGATTGATGACGGGCAGTAGTTGTAGTGTCGTTTGACGTCGTACAAACAAAGTACAGCAACCTGTGTGGATATAAATTGCATATAAATATATTATAAATAAGTCGAGGTCATATAAATCATTTTCGACATATTCTTTATTCATGAAAATCGCAGTTTGAAAAATGGCTCCTTTGTCAGAATAACATTAAGAGGGGGAGGAGTTAAGGATGAATGCTAATGACGTTACTGTTGTTCTTGTTTTCACGTTTTGATGCTTGTAGTTGGCAGTCAGAGGCACAGTGTTTGCAAGGTTCCTTCCTGAACAGAAACAGCAACTTATCGAGGTTCTTCAGGAAATTGGGTATTCATGAAGTCTTAAAATATTTCGTTGAATGCTAATTAGCAAAGTCTGTGATTATGCAGCGTCCTGTCGAAATATTGCAATGGTAAAAGTGTAATAATCAAGTAAATGAATCATGCATGCATTCAAACTGAATGAGCCATCTTCATGCAGCTAATTCAATGATCGACTTCGTCACTTTTGTCCACGAATATTTCATCATTAATAGAATCAATAGCTTCCCCGTTAACGTTCAAGGTACTTTGTCGGGATGTGCGGGGACGGCGCAAACGACTGCGGTGCTCTGAAGACGGCCCATGCGGGGATCTCCCTCTCGGAGGCCGAGGCCTCCGTGGCCTCGCCTTTCACGTCGAAGGAGCAGCACATCGGATGTGTGCTAGATGTCGTAAGGTCTGTGTTCGTGGTTGATTCTCTAACTGCTTGGTTGTTTTGGTTTTGAACTTATGGAATCCAGTGAATTTCAATATGAAATCTAGTTTTAATGAAATACAATGCATTCTAATCTAATAATAATAATAATAATAATAATAATAATAATAATAACAATAATAATAATAATAATGAGCTTTAAAAAATAATAATAAATACTGCATGGTTAATGATGTTTTTCTCCAGAGAGGGTAGGGCAGCATTGGTGACCTCATTTGGAGTTTTCAAGTTCATGGCAGGCTACAGCCTGACCCAGTTTCTTTCTGTTTGCCTTCTTTATTGGGTCAGTTGAAACAAGAATGCTGGATCAATCTGCTGTCCTATGAAGTGGACTTCATGAATAATTTAATAATTAATTAAATAATTAATAATTCAACACATAGGATATATGTGTTAGTACATTTGACATTGACCTTTGTAGTCTCTCCAGTTAGTAATAAGTTACCACTATTTGTAAAGATGTACATTGTGATAATGCATATTGTGGTAATGTATTTTATGACAATAAATATTTGATGACCTCAGGTTGGAGCCAATTTCACAGACTTCACTTTCCTGTACATCGATCTCATTCTTCTTACAACTCTTGGAATAACATGTGAGCAGTGATGATGATGATGATGATGGTGGTGGTGATGTATCTAACTGAGGCAGTGGACATTTTATATTGCATTTGCCGGTTTCATTGTGTTCTGGTGTTGTGCTCATTTAGATTGTTACATTAACTTTGTTGCATTATTTTCCAGACACAAGTTTCTTTATTATAATTATAATATAATTCCACTTTGATTATTATTATTTAATCGTATCAAATCCATCCAAATCAGTCTGCTACACCGGTGCTTCCCGGCACTTGGGGTCGAGACCTCCCTCGATCAACCTGATCGGCGTGGCTCCGATTTCTTCCGTCATTGCTCAGCTCGCCATCAACTTCGTCTTCCAATTCTCAATCTGGAAGTTCACCGAAGCCCAGCCCTGGTATGTGGATATCTTCCTGCAATTTGGTTTAGGCCGTCCAATCACGATTTGAATAGCTGCTATTGCTTAATTATGCAAAATTTTTCTCGAACATGTTGGCTCGGCCAATTACAAATTCAAATAAACCGCTTAATTAAACTAATGGTTATCCCTACCGTCCTTGAGGTTCGAGCCGTACGTGGCCAGCGAGGAGCACAACTACCAGTGCCACGAGGTGTCGGTCGTGTTCTGCATCTCAACCTTCCAGTACATCACCATGTCTGTCGCTTTCACGAAGGGACCCCCTCATCGCAAGACCATGTTCACCAATCGTTCGTCTGAGTTTTACCCTCTTTTACTGTATCGGTGTCGCGTTTTTAACGTAAATGACCTTTAATCGTGCATGAATTAATTAATGGCATGAATGTCAGCCCAATGGATTGCATTCCTTCACGAGGCAGTGATGCCAACAGTCGAGATGCGTTGCGTTTGTATTGACCGTCCTGCATTTCCAGAGGGCACTATAAGTGATACATAAATGGTACATAAACGGTAGAGCATCCTATTCGGATATGCGAGGTGTTCAGAAAATTGGCTAACTACCTTAGACAAATTAATGACTGCAAATGAGTAATTTTCATTACTTTTACGTTTTATTTTAAGATTTTACTACAATTTCACAAATTCACCACGGTTCAAGTTGAATTTTAATGCACTTGTTTTCATTTTGTCCAATCTTCCACATCGCTTCAGACCTCTTCCTGATAAACCTGGTCGTGTGCATCGTCATCACAACCTATATTGTAATGTACCCATTCCACTGGATCGTCGATCTGTTCGAGGTTGGTTGGTGATTCTGAAAGCTTACTGTGATGATTATGATGACTTAGAAGCTTGCTAATGATTGGATGAGGGTGTGACGGGTGTGGTTTTGATGGACGGCGACGGGGACAATGTCAAGGACGACGATTAAGTCAAACCTATTTATTTGACTTCTGCTTTCTTTCTTGATTGCAAGGAATAAAAAGACATAAAAGTCCCCTGGGTTTAAAGATATCTTTATAATTTTAGTTTTTAAATAAATTAAATGGTATTTAATTGCAACTCTCAACCTTATGTCATTGTAGCTGTCTCTTCCTCCATCTCTCATCTTCAGGGCCATCATCGTCACAGTGGCACTCCTGAATTTTATCGTCGGTGTTCTTGTCGAGGTGGGTTTTGACTGCTGGGTTGTTGAACATCTTTTGTATGTGTATGTTGTGTATTTTTGCATGTATATGTTTTTATATTTTTTGTATGTATACGTTGTGCCTATACGACATGTTTTAATGTTTCACTGATTAATCCTGTGTCATTTTATTGTTAATTGTATCATTTTAAATAAGAATTGTTTTGCTTTTTAGTTAATTCTGGTGATATATTAACTCAATTAACTTTAAATATTATCATTCTCGACTTGCTGCTTCGTTCTGTTTCAGACGTACATTATAGAAGACCTGCTGGACAATAAGTGCCTGCACTCGATCAAGGAGAAGAGAAGAAATGACAACCTCAAGTACCTACTGGTGGAGAGGGACATCTCCGACAACCCCATCTCTCCGACCCGGTGCACCACGCTGACCGAACTTCTACAGCTCGGGGACACCACTGCTTCCCCTTCCGGACGGCCCGACGATACTTCCATCAAAGTACTACCGGCCGGAGACGCTCGGTCTTTTTCCATCGATTCGACAGCCAGCGAAGATGCCAAATCTTTCATCACGTCACTCTAGCTCCGAAGATTTGAAGATCACTCACTTCGGATTCATATAATTCAATGTTTTTGGTCTGGAAATTTTTTATAGGAAAATTTTTTGCACTCAAAAAACGAGCGCATTTGGTTTTTGTTCTCAGCTATCCATCGTCTATCTTCTGGAGCAATTCTCTTAAGCTGCATTCCTCGATAAATATTCACTGTTGCCACCAACAAACATCATCATAATCATCATATTCATCCTTCTCTCCGTTGTACTTGAACCGTTCGGTGTGTCATCCATCTGAAAATTCTTGGTAGCCTCTTTCAGATGATCTAAAAATTTTTTTTAAAGTTTCTTATCCATTTGGATATCTCAACCTTCCATCTGCGTGGCATGCTATTGCGATTGTATTTATTAGAAATTTGTTGTATTTTTTATTTATGATATTCTTTCTATCTTTATCACCAGCTTCATCATTTTAGTGTCACATCACAAATCTTGAATCTTTAGGATGCTTGTTATCAAGTTCGATGCGGACAATGCACGAAAGTCGTTTTGTTCGCAATATTTATGTTGATTCACTTTTAATTCTTCGAGCCGCTCGGTTCGCAACGATGGATTTTTATATGTTTCACAGGCACCAATTTGTTCAATATGAAGTGTCTTAAAGCTTTTTAATAACCCTTCTCTCACAAGAATTTTAATGTCAAAAGCAATCGCTGACAAATCATCACTGTCATGGTGGCACAGTCTGCGATAATCCAGCAATGCTATACCTTTGGTTTTATTTCGCCCTGTGCGTTGGGAATAAATGTGTGGTTTATTACCTTCCGTGAAAGATGCTGCTTTACTGTTTTATTTTGGAATGATTTTATCAAGAAAATATGTAAACCTAACGTCTTGAGATATTCTAAAGAATCGTTGCCACCCAGAAAGTGCGCAACATGACGTCAATTCAACTCTTAAGTTGAGCTGTTACAAGCTTTGTGGGAGCACTGTTGAGAATGGACGTATTCGTACATGTTCCTCTGCAATGGCTTGATCTCGCGGCTTATTACCTACGTTACTAAAGAACGTTTGTGGCAATACCATAAACCGAACTTAGAAATTATTGAGTTGGTGAGCTAGATTTTTGTTGGAATGGAGTTGAACATTGGTTGGTGGAATTGTCGATAACGATTGAAGTTTTCCGGAATTTCGTTATTCAATTAAAATGTCTCTATTTGCACATTATGACTTCTCAATCACAACAGTTATCAGTGGTATAAACCTTTCGTGGGCTCTAAAGAACAATTTGTTTTTAACTGTTCCAATTCTTTATGTTATTGAATGCAAATACATGTCGTTAACAATTATGAAAAAATGCGCATTTAAAATTAAAATGATTGATTATTTAAGCTAAACGTGATTGAGCTCTGAGGATATCAGGATGTTTATTTGAATCGAGCAATTTAATCTGAGCAAATTCCTTTGCTCAAAAATGAGGGACGTGCTTGCAAATTGGAGATTATGAATTTAAAATGTCGGATAAAATACATCTATTCAACCATAGGCGATTTTGATTCTGAATTTGATACTTTGGAAAAATTATGAAATATCTGATACCAAACACCAATAAAGAACATTCCGTCTGCTTTATAAACTTGAAGAATTGATCAACTTTGTACTTGAAAAGTTTTGAGATAAATATTTTTTAACATTTTAAAATACTGTGTAATAAATTATAATTTAATAAATTTGTTTTCGTAGGCAATTTGTTGAATTTTTGCTTCGTGATTTCATGTTTTTGTATGTTTTTGCACTTTATTAAATCGTTGCCTTAGCCGACTGGGTTTTGTAGCGAGGTATTTTGAATATAACATAAAGATATATTTCGTCGATTTAAGTACTTTATCTAGGTTATGTAGTATTGCATGTTTTAGCATTTTAATTGGAACTTTTTGGAACGATGAGTTTTATTAGCGCACTGGATTTTCGGTGTTTTGAAGGTGAACCAAGCTGTTGAGCAGACCTTTTGTATTAAACGAAGTCTGATAAATTTCAGGAGCACAAGGAATTTCGTAAGCCATGGCTAGGTGCTTGCTAAAATCACTGGTTCAGGTGACTTCAAGGATAAATTGCCTTGGCCAAGGTAGTAGATATTTATTTTAGGGAACTGCCTGTGCATTTAATATC
This sequence comes from Hirudo medicinalis, assembly GCA_011800805.1. Classification (NCBI taxonomy): domain Eukaryota; kingdom Metazoa; phylum Annelida; class Clitellata; order Hirudinida; family Hirudinidae; genus Hirudo; species Hirudo medicinalis. The sequence goes on from MPNW01000125.1 coordinate 141,609, forward strand.
ATTTTTTTTGTCAGTTGCCAGTACTCCAAAGCTATACTCGTCACTGACCGGTCAGTCAATTCAAGCCATCAGGAATTCCCAAATCCCCTTGATTGCATCATTGTACAACTTTCAAAACCATGCCTTGCAAAATGTGACAAAAGTTGATCCCATCGTAAACAAAGATTTAGTTTACACAGACCCCGTTCTGGTACATCAATCATACGAGAGGTTAGACCCATTCGCAAAGGTCGATGCTGAGTGCCCAACCTTCAACAGCAACAAGATCATTAGCGAAGGCAATGTCCAAGAGACTCCCCTCCAGCTGATGCCCAACATGCTTGTAATCAGAAAGAAGAAGATGAGGAAGCACAAGCTGAGGAAATACAGAAAGAAGATGATATTTGTGTGGAGGCGAGTGAAGCAAGGCAGAACAAAGGTGAGAGAAAAGGAAATCGTCGATTACGAGAAGAAGATGGCCAAATGGGCCCAAGAATTTGATCCAGAGAATGATATAGAAGAGAAGCTGGCAAAAGCACGAGACGCCGGATGGTTTGTTGACGTTGTAGAAGGTAAGGTGAAGGTGAACACAGAACAGAAGCCAATGACAAAACTATGAATCCAATTTATTGACAACTTTTATTTCATTTTTAATCGATATGAAATCATATAAAAGTCCAAATAAATCCTGATTCTGTTCACATTTTTTAAGTTTATTAGTTATACACTTGTCTCTACAACCTGGTGATAGAGCTACACAAAGATGTCAAAATCGTTTATTTTGGAGGCGATCTGGCTAGAAGCCCCGAGAATGCATACAGGGTTTTCAGGAGGGGTTTGGGAATGTAGGAGGCAAGGTTCATGAGGAAGGCATCCGTTCCTATCATGTATCGAGTTCGTGGTCTCCTGCTAAACAGAGCATGACAATAAGCACTTATCACCCTGTTCAGATTTCTAGAGTTGAATATCTTGAGGAATGTACTACCAAGGAAAATAACTGAAATAAAGTTTAAGGTGTAATTGAGCAATATAAACTGAAGGACAAAATTTCATTACTACTTTTATTGAAGTTCTCCTTGCCATATTTCTTCCTGTCTTCTTCTGACATTCTCTCCCAACATGCCTGGATGGATGAATCGATGCTCTCCGTTAAATTGGTCGAGTGGGCCCCTGGTTCTATGACTATGACTTCTATGTTGGCACCTATCATCTCAACACTTGAATGAAACATCAAATGTCTAGTTAGTAGGTGGAAAACTTAGAAATTTTGGCATGGGATGAGGGATGGTAAACATGTGAGTTAAAGAACTTTTAAAATCTGGATAACCAATTTTTTTTTAAATGCAGGTAAAGCATCTAAAATATGCACATTTTTTTAATAATTAACTAGAAATGAAAATTTGTGGTAATGTTCAACACAGTTGTTAAGATGTTCTTACCTCAAAATATGTGAAAATATGTTGAGAGCATTCTTGGAGATGCAGTATGCTGCTGAATAAGGGGTGTGGAATGTGCCCAGAATGCTGGTCATATTCACAATTCTTGCCTTCTCTTTTGAGTCGGCCTTCATGAGAGGAAGAGCACAGATCGTCATATCAAGTGCACCAAGGAAATTGACATCCAGTATCTCCCTGAAGTCTTTCTTCTGTAGAAGCTCCATTGGTCCAATGGGTCCACAAACACCAACATTGTTCACGAGACCCCAGAGACCTGCATTTTAATGTTAAGCTAAACTATGACATTGTAACAGGATATTATAGGAAATTCATTACTAACGTCTGCCTTTCAGTTCATGTTTAACTTCATCTACAACTCTTCCTACATTTACACTGTCTCTGATATCAAGCAAGAATGTTCTCACATTGTTTGAGCATAGGTTTATTAAGTTCTCAATTCCTTTGTTTGTCAGACAACAAGCAAATACTTGGCATCCCATGCTGTCCAGTTTAAGGCATAATTTTTCCCCGAAACCAGAATCGCACCCTGTTACCAAAATACACCTCTCCTTCAATCTGTCGACATAGTGGAACCGATAAAGCCACATAAAGAATTGAATGATAAGGATAGTCAATGCGACAAAGGCAGCGGCGTAACCGTATCGCTCATCACTGATGGCACGAATTATAAAACAATGAGAAAAAAAATATCGCAGTTGAGATATCATTGGGACTTGTTCGACCGAAACTCTGATCGCACCATGCAAATGAGGGGGTCGGCCAAGCTTTTGAACTTCGTCAGATGACAAAAATCGGCTTGACGAATTAGCGTGAAAGCTTTGGTATCGACGATCCAATTATCTAGTGCTAGCACCGGAAGCTCATAATAATGGATACGAGCCATGTTTGCATGTCTTTGCTTGTAAGTCTGGACCGCCATCTTTTGAGCATTAAAAATTAATGCGGATCCATACATTAGGCAAGATTTAACTTAATATCCATACAAATTCTATGAATCGTGCTTTCGAAATTTTTTTATAAAAAAGTTTGTATGATAATACGTTCACGAAAGACCTTGTCCGAATCTTCGGGAGATTAGGGACGTTAATTAGTATCTCTAATGAAGCAAACTTATTACTCATTGGAAAACATTTGGTCTTGTTATTAATAATTAATTGTTAAACTAAAATTCAGAAATTTTTGTAAAATTAAGATTGACCAGCATCAGAAGTCGACGAATCTGTGCACAGAGTAGGTTGCGATTGCATTCCTAGACTTCAATAAATAAGATTTAATGTCCCACTGCCCGGTGTGAGAATGATCATTTGTCATTGGCCTGTTGGCCACTGGAGAGAGAGTTGAGGCGAAGGTATTCGATGGAAGAAAACTGGCATCAGATGAACGACCGTGGTAGATATTGCATACCTTAGTGAAGCATAGTCAGTCAAGCTCATTTATCCGGGTATCGTGTATTTCTTTTATGTCGAAAAATTATATTAAAAACTCGAACAAAATATTTTACAAATAAAAAGAGAAGACACGATAAAGTTGCTAGATTTTTTTCATTTGAAAATACCGTTGATCATTCTGCATGGCAATGTAGAAATATCCAATCCACCGGGGTTATGAGCAGATTTGCCTTAGTTTTGCAGTTTTGTATAAAAGGACAATTCAAAAAGACAGTGGGGCAGATTTACTAAGACATTTCTGTCCAAATTAAAGCCCCCTCTGACAGATTCGTAAAATTATTGGACTCTGAGATAAGTTTTAAAGTTGATGCCGACTGGGTTTTTACGCTCCTCTGCCGCTCTCGTCGAGACAAATATTTTTTGCCATTGTTGAGATGGCACGGCTGAGTTGAAATAGTCGTTTGTTGAATTTGCATATAAATGTCCTGAGATATTAGTCATAACTGCTTTCTTCCTTATCGTTCATAAAAAGAACCACTCATCATTTCTCTGAGACGGGAAGACAGTTTGCCATCTTCAACAGCTAATCCGAAGAGCAACAGCAATGGCTCCTGTCAAAATCAAGCGTATTTCACCCCGGTTCTTCTATCGTGTCACACCTGGCAATGTTTCTGACACATTCTCGTCTGCGATTCTCTTCCGAGGAAATATTCTGCTCGGTAAAATGTAATTATTAATGCAGCGAGGCGCAGAAGTTAATTTGAGACGATTAAAAATTCTTTTGAGAATTTTCATCAGGCAATTTGGCGAAAATTTCTGGAAACGACTAATCAGGAGAAGGAAGCAAAAAAAGAGGGAAAACTCTGCGACTTTCAGATAGAAGAGGAAAGAGCGAAATTGGATAGGATTCCAGCGGAGTAGATGTGCAAGCTGAAAGGAGCATGTCGTGGAGAGGTAGCGCGGTCACATATCAGACAAACAGGAGCAATTACTCGCCATGTGACACCGTCCGCTTCAACACGATCCCCTGCTCTCTGATGTCTTGTAACTAAACAAACAAGTCTTGAACAAATCCTTCTCGGAATTCAAAACTCAAGCTTTCTCCCCTATTGACCGAACTCCCCCCGACCATCCCCACTATGTCCCGGTAACCAAACCCGACCCAGGACCTGAAGAACAAGCTCATCAGTGGCTCGTCATGAACTCGTTTCCGGGCGCGGAACATTCTGGAAGCGATGACAATCGAGATGCTCCATGAGAAAGGGAGGGAACGATGACGATGATGATGATGACGATGACGATGACGATGATGATGACGACGACGACGACGACGACGATGATGATGATGATGATGATGGTGATGATGATGATGACGATGACGATGACGATGATGATGGCGTAAATAATAATGAAAACATTCATTCATTCATTCATTCATTCATTCATTCATTCATTCATTCATTCATTCATTCATTCATTCATTCATTCATTCATTCATTCATTCATTCATTCATTCATTCATTCATTCATTCATTCATT
>MPNW01000125.1:173052-188988 GCA_011800805.1 Hirudo medicinalis
TCAATTGCTTCGGAATAATTTATTTAAAAATCTTCCCGTTAAAAATCCTAATTCGATTCTGATCCTAATACGTTTTTCGTCTGCCGGCCTTTTCTTCTTTTTCGCGCGTCTCTCCGGTGGCGCTAAGAAGACCGGAACATCAAAGACTGTTTGTAAATCTAAACCTTGGAGCAACCGGGAATGCCAAAGAAAACAAACAAACTTCCAGTGGAAGGACGTTCGTCCGGATCTTAAGAAGATCGCTTGGCATGCTCTCACGCATACAAATTCGGGGCACAAAGAACCTGCTTGCTGATCGCGAATGTATAGGGACTTTCCTTTTTCTCTCTGTCCGACTGTGTATTATTGTATTTTGTATTCTTCTTTCGAGATTTGCTTTGTTTTGTTTTGCTTTGATTCGAGATTTACTTTGTTCGGCTTTGTTTTGTTCTGCTTGTTTTCTTTTGTCTTCCTGTTGTCTTTCCTATGATTGCCTGGCTTTGTCCCTTTAGATTCACTTTTTTTATTGTTGGCGTTCTTTATTTTTTGGTCTCGTTTGATTGCTCCAATTCCCCCTCTGCTTGTCCTTCTTAAGTCTGCTTCGACCTCTGTAAATGCACTACTCTCTGTCTGTCTGTCTGTCTGTCTGTCTGTCTTTGTCCGTTCCAATTGTTCCGAGTTGTTCTTTTTCACACGATTGACTATTTGTATCTTTATGGGTTTACCTTTGTGCGTTTGGCTCTCTGTGTTCCTGGTTCTGTTTGGATTCCTTTGTCTCTGATCTTGTCTTGGTGTTTGTCTTGGTCTCGATCTCTTTGGATGCACGTATGCACGTCTCTCTGTTTGACTCTCCATATTTCCATGTCCATCGGCCTCTTTGTCTCGGGACGTCGTTCTCTGAATAATTAACCGAAGTAAAAGAAAGGGAAGCTTTTGAGTTGTGGGAATTTCCGATTGAAGAGACAAATCTCCTTAAGAACATGGAAAGCTGAGTGGTTGAGTGGATGGTTGAGCCTTGGGTCAAATGGTTTCTGGCGTTTGGCTTCATGCCGGAGCTAGAGTTACGATTTTTTTTTTGGTTGAAAGACTTATTTATTTATATTTATAAGACTTGCTGCATTTCGTGTAAAAAATAATAGTTAATTATAATAAATAACAATAATGATTAATAACAAATAAATCAGTTATGCATATTAAATAGAATATCATAAACAAATAAATATTGACTACATTGTGACCATCCCTCATGGAGTCGGTCATGATCACCATACCTCAGTAGGATTTGAACACACGACCGAACGGATTGATGGACAAGAAATGTTGCTTAGGACCGCCAGTGCACTTTTGAAAGGTGAGAATTTTCTCCTTTCCAGGATAACGAACGTTACCCACGAAGATTACGGCCACTACAGGTGCGTAGCTGAAAATGCCCTCGGATCCGATAGCAAGGCAATGGAATTGTTCGGTAGCTTCATTAGACTTTCTACTCTGGATTGTGATGATGATGATGATGATGATGATTACATTTAATGTCTTTCACTGTTTCCGAAGTGTTTTTGTGCGAGTGCGTGTGCGCGTGCTTGTTTGTGTGCCTGTCGTGTGTGCGTGTATGAGTTGTTCGTTTTTTTTTTCGTCGAATTTCAAAAAGAAATTTGTCTCGCGACATGTTGAAATTCAACTTGTGGATTTCCTGGCTTTTTTATGCAAATTAGTTTTGATTTTTCCTCTCCCTTCTTCGCCACTTCCGCCTGGCCGCTCAAGAATACATCGAACCAGAATCGTACAGGCAGCACACGACCACCGGGCTGGCAAAAATCCATCCTGAACTGAAGATACCGAAACATGATTACTACCACTCGAATCACTACGCCTACAGACCAGTCAGCAACTTCGAGCGACACAGTTAGTCAACGATGTTTTTGGGGGTCATCCATGAATGACGTCACGCACCTAGACACCCGTTGGGGGTGAAAAACTTGTGATGAAATGTAACGAAGACGGGGTGGTGGAAAGGCGGCCAGAAAAAGGTGGCGTCATTTATAGACAGCCCCTTAGACTAATAGCAAAGCTTTGTCATTCCATTCTCTGGATGTTGTTTTTTGAAAGATGTTAGAGAAATTAAAATTTGTTTTTTTTCAGATCCACAGACTTCATCAGTCTCTTCATCAGCTTTCAATTCCTGGTTGACGACGCAGACAACAATAGCAACGACCTCGTCCTTTGTACTCGGATCTTGGAGTTGCGTCGGTCTGTCCTACGCCGTTTTGTCCCTACCTCGACTCGGACACATGTTTCGCGTTTCTTCGTGATTTGATCTGCAGATTTTGCATTCATCGGCGATTTCGCATTCAATGATGTTTTCAAAGTTCATCTTCGCCCACGATTGCCAGTCTCTTACCATGGTAGAGCCTGTTTGCTTTACACCAAACACACGGACCAATCTTTCTAAATGTTCCATTACATCAATTAGAAAAGATCATAACGCTTTGAGTCGTTATTCCGGACAAAGTCATTCATACAAAAATTTTCAATGTTTTTTTCTTTTTGAAAACTCCCCATAAAAATTAAAAGAATTTCTCATTTTGGACTTGTTTTTCATTCTGTTCTTCGTTTTTTTTTTTTTTAGAAGCGAGCAAAGTTGAGCAGCTCATGTTAATGCAGTTGTCGAACGTGCTACAAATGTCGCGTTGAAGTCGAAAATATATCTTACATAGAAATGCTTCGACAAAGTAAATTCTAAACCAATGCACGCAGAACATTTCGAGATCTTCGTCTGATTCACAGAGAAAAAAATCACTTCTAATCGAAAATTTCTGAAATCTCTGAAAAAAAGTGATTTGAATCGCATCAAAGCGACGCGAGCTTGCGGTTATCTTTGTAGTCAATCACTACGCGTCATAAATTGTGCTATTAAAGAAATATTAATATTGAATTTAAAGCTCTAATAAAGTTGCTGGTGCACATTTCAGAAGAAAATTCTAATAGGAAAATCTAATTTTTTTTTCATCCACTAAAATTTTTGACTTTGAGACGCTATCTTTTTACGATATTAAGACTGAATCAAATTTTAAAAGCGAGTGAATATTCTGTACGTACTGTTGATGGAAAATTTAATATAAAAATAAGGATCAATTAGAAATTTATCATTGATTAAAAATCATCAATTCAATTACAGATAAATTGAAGCTTTTAAAATATTGGGACTGACCGTCAGTATCCGCTTCCGTAAACATAGAACGATTTTTATATTCGATAGGATAAATAGTTTTCTTTTAAACAGGGACGTCATTTGGAGGGGGAATGGGGAGGGCGTTGCCCCGTTGCCCCTCCCTATGAATCGTGTTGCCCCCTAACTTTTGGCTAGAAGCAATGAAAGGTCATCTCCTTGAGTTGTGCGAGGGTTTGTCCCCTCTCCTGGATAAAGCTGAAATGGCGTCCCTGCCCTTGAAAACAGTTTAAGACCGGTTTTTGGGGTGCCTCTGTTTTCTTCCCTGCATTGGTCATCATTGCTCCTCAATTTCATAGACGTGCCCTTATTGTCTTGCTTCGCGAGTCTTGAACTGACTGCTCCGAATTCTTATCATTTATCACGTGCTTATTACGAAATATTTATTACAATAAAATATCTTGTTATTGTAAAATCTCATCATCATCACTACTATTAATTTGTTTTAACGACATTCAATTGGAAGATATTTTTATATCTAAAGAAAATAAAACAAAATAATTTTTAATAAAAATAATTTGATAATTTGACAATTAATTCATCATTTTATACGAATAAAATAATTACCAGCTGACTTGCTGCTTTACGGAAGCATATTTAAACCGAGATTAATTTCTAATCAAGTTTTAATATCGCTTACTTGACATTTTCGAACATAATTAAAATTGAAATAAATATTCAAAATGACGAGTTAATAAAATTAACATTAATTAAATTGTTCACTTTTCAAGTCTCAAACCAGATAAATGTTACGATTTCATTTTCAATCGATGGTTGAAATGGTTGAATTCGTCGCAGCGACACCTGTCGAAAGGAAACAAAAACGTAAAAAAAAGTAGTGACGCCAATCGAACATTAGGAAAATTTGTAACCATTTGAGACGATCCCTGGCCGCAGTTTCTGAAAACTTTGTATAGATACAATCCGCTCACTTTCCCAATTATTCGTTTGAGATTGTCTTTAGCCGACCATTGCGGCCATCAGCTCCATTTCTTAGTACAGCATTCGCTCTGCTTACTGTAGTTGCTACCCTGAAATGTATAACTTCATATTTTCGAGATATATTTAATGGACGTTCATAAATTATGGAAAAATTGGGACCTTATTGGAAATTATCTGGATATTAAATCATCTTTATTTGTCTTGATGGGTCACCATTTTGGAAATTGTTTTAAATCTACAATCTATAATATAAAACAGAAAATATATGTGTATGTTTGTCTGTCCCAAGAACTCCTCCCAGACGATGACCGGTAGCAACTTGAAATTTTACACGACATTCTCTGTGCCATTCTTAGGTCAACTGTGCTATTTTCAATTTTTAACTTTCAAGTTTTCCAGCTTTCACCTTTTCCTAAATCTCATACCAGCATGAAACTCGAGAGCTACTGAAGACAAGGAGTGTTGGTCTAATGCTTAAGACTTCGCCTCTCACGGTGGCGGCACAGATTCGGATCCCGTTGCGGGGGCACCGTCCCAATCACCCGGTTCTTTGGAAGCAAGTAACTGTAACTGGCCGTGATCAAAGGGCATAAATAGTAACTGGATGAATCACAGTCGAAGTCGGTTTCAAAAAGCTATTTAATTCATAATCCAAACTCCAACTCGTAATAGTTACTGATCAATTATTTAATTAACCGAACGACTAGCCGATTAATCGGCTAAGAGTTTAAAAATGACGATTTTTTGATTCGAGATGGTAGGCAAAACTCGATACAGTTGTCGTCAGCAATAATGGCATTTGAAAGCGTTTTGACTTTCATCGCCCATGATTGGTGGCAAGTACCCGGGGGAAATTTGCACCAATTTGCGCCGAAAACGACACATTTTATTAGTCTGGACGAACAAATAGTCTTGAGGACGTTCATTTCCTGAGGATGAAGCCTATGCCTTAATTTCTATCAAATGCGACATGTTCACAACACGGCCAATCAAGCTTGTGAAAATACTAATGTGCTTCTGAGCTCATTTCGATGAGATCTTCATTTATCAATTCTCTATTTATAAATCATTTAATAAAGCTTAATTGATAAAGCCTAATGATATAAATTAATTATCTAAACTATTGCAAAACCTTAATGCATAAATGAAACTAACAGTTAACACTTCAATTTAGGCACTGCTAAACACCGAATTATGTAGCGCCAACTTCCACAGATTACGAACGTCGTGTTACGACTATTACTATACTGCTCACAATGATGACAGCATTATTTTAATTTAAGAAACAGCAAAAACTAAGCAGGCGACATGAAAACAACTTCCTTCCCCACCTCAAAACAGCGCTCAAAGACACGTCATCTCGTGCTGTTAATTCCATAAAATGCCAAAGATAAATTGAGCAGAACACCAGAACTCGTTGAGAAAAGGTTAAAAGAGGAACTTTCCAACTATTGGACGTTAATTGGCGCTGATATTTCCCGCCCTTCCACTCTATTGCACCGGAAGTCATTCTCAGATTTTCCAGGCTATTGTTTTTTTTTTGTTTGTTTTTTTTTACAACCATTTAAAATTATCGACCGTTAATTTGTAATAATTTATTTATTATTTTCTCTCTAAATTAAAGCAGAATCAAATTAATGGATTATAAAAATGACTCTTACAAAGTTTCAAATGAATATTTTAAGCCTAATTGTATAATTACTAATCTTTAATTACAATAACCGTTTATTATTTAAAGTATTGTAAGCAGTTAGAGCGATGAACGTCATATAAATTCAATTCTAATAAATTCGTTGATTGAAGAAATCTCAACCAACGTCAAAGTGACAAACAGCAGATCAACAACGATTGGATCCAGTGATGGCCAAATATGATGCATTATTTCGTCGCCATGGAGACATATTTAAACTCCGATTTTGAGATGGTTTCCGATATTAATGCAGAATTTTATTTACGACAAATTATTCAATTAAATTATTATTTTAAAATGTTGATAAAATAAACTCGACTTTATTCAATTGCTGAACCTTCCCGTCATCTGCCTTTCTGATTCTTTGTCTTCTGTCGTCTGCCGCCTATTCAAGTAATTAAATTTCTTACCAAATAGGGTTATTGTTTTAACTAATAAAAGATGAACGAATCATAAATGTAAATTTCCTTGATGATGAGCCAAGTTACGTTGTTAACAAGACTTATCAACTTGAACGTGCGCTCTAATATAGTCGACAAAAGCCTCAAATGTCGGGCTGAAGTAGTTAAGTAATATTAGTTTGTAATTTAAGCCTAGTTAAAAGCGACAGGCCAACTCGACTCGCCGAAGTCAACTTCAGACCAAGAGTAGAGCTGGGCGCTTACAGATGAGTGAACAAATGGTTTGAATTGTCGTCTGCGTGCGGCAGTAGGGATGTGCAATCACTAGACACATTGAAATGAATATTAAAATTATTGCGATACAAACTGAAACATAAACGCAATGCATTTTATGATAATTAAAACATTAATCAAATATTTTTATTACCATCTTAATATAGTGTTTATCATTAAATTAACCTCCACTTCGTCCTTCTGTTCTGAAACCATGTCTTGACCTGAGCGTCTGTCATCTTGAGGACTTTAGCCAGAGAAGTTCTTTCCGTTGATGCCAAATATTTCTGCCTCCTGAATCTCTTTTCCAGCTCCACTATCTGGAAACGGGAGAATGAGGTGCGTGGTTTCTTTCGCTTTGGAGAGGATCGGTTTTGATATGGATGACCGATGCGTCGTTGAGACGAGACTGGAATTGAACACGGTGCTTATGCGCAACGATCATTATTAACTTAATTGTCTCGGATACTGGATATATTCTTATTTATATTTTTTAATAACGACGAGAATAATTGAGATATTTGTTGATTTTTATTTAACAATCGATGAAAATCGTCCACAAACCACTAATTACAAATAGATACTTAATGTATTGATAAGTGATAATATTATAATATAATATTATAATGTTAGTATCAGTTACTGAACGAACGACTATAATATTCAAATTTAAACAGAAACCATCAGCAATTGTTTGTCCGTGGAGTAGAGGTACGATCCTACATTCCCTCTGGACGAACTGAGGCGAGGAGCAGAAGAATGGCGGACAATCCTGGAAAACTTGAGAGGCCTGAATGAAGCACCTCGCATCCCTCAAGAATGGATGAGGTGGGAGCCCGATAAACGTTGAGTCAGAAAGCGTATTTTCCAGGCTCTGATACTTCGTAAAAGCCTGAGAAGCATGATCTTTGATGCTTTGATTGCCTTCAACTTGTTCGTTGCTACTTTCAATTGGGTAAGCTTGTTCTTCTTGCTCCTCTGAGGTATTACGGTCAAGTATGTTGGCGATGCTGAAAGCTAAGGTTGATGAAGACATTTGCTCGAGGTAGGATTTGAACTTGCCCCTTGAAGTCGCTTTAAGAATTGGAATCCTTTCAGCGCGATTGAAAGTTATGGAAGATTTGTTGCGTTTTTGCGAACGTTAGGAATTGAGTTAATTCAAATTGACTACTTCTCGAGGTCAAAGGCATTTAATTAACCTAGGTCACAAAATTTCAGTGTCAAAGAGTGATTTGTTTATAAAGACATTCCAATTCTGATGGGATTACATCCGAAAAAAATTATTTGAATTTTTAAATTAAACGAATGTTGAATAATCATATCCTCGTGCTAAGTAAATTCCTTCTGAGAAGATGACGAAGATGGATTCACAGTTTCAAAATTCCAAACTCCGCCTTTTATGCGAAACGAGCTTTGGCTTGGCGGAGCCATGAGGATGCCCACCAGGAATGCAAACAATCGCTCTCGGAAAAGTAGTAAGTACGATGGAAAGTAAAATTGAAAAGTACTAATGATGAATACCGTCCTAATTATGCATCCTGTTATGTAATACTTAAATGTACGCAAACATTGTTAGCGATTAAATATGGATTTACAAGACTTGAATATTATTTTATCGTATAAGTTCACTTTATCATGTTCTTATTGTTCTATATTTTTATAATATTAATTTTTTATTTGTGCTTTAAATATAGTTTCGGCTATTTATATTTGTGACGCAATTATTATATATCATCATTCTGACCAGAACTTAACAAATTAATGAAACAAATGCGAAACGAGCTTTGTTACTGCTTCCTGGTGAATATGACTGAACAATATATTTACTTCGAAGGAGTACAAGGCATCACACCAATCCTTAAAGAGGTTCGTGCTACACTTCACAGAGTGACAAATGGCAATTTACTCAGGTGGCAAAGTGCCAAACAATTAACGGCAAAACTTCCAGGCCTCAAAACGCCTGCTTGCCCGGTCTATAACGACTACATAAATTTTGCCCTTTTAGTTTATAAAGTTAAAAGGTTAATTTTTAGGTAAAGGTTAACTTGTCGTAAGCTCAAAGTTTACAATGCTCACGCTTAAAGCATTTAACCGCAAGTGAACTTTGATAGATAGTTGTTTATCCATAGTGGCGATGATTAAATGAGAATTGCAGCCTTAGGCTTAGCCTAGGGGGCACTTATTTGCCACTAATCCACCAGTACTACACTCCAGTGTCGTAATACTACTTATGTACACTTAAGAATATTTGCCCCCCCCCCCATCTACGCCGATTTTAAAATCCCGGCTACGCCACTGACTGCAGCTACCTGTAGTTAATTAAATGATTTTCTTCAGATCGGATTCTCATACAATATGTTTGAAGTTTGTTAGGACTTGAGTTAGGCTTTCAAAAAATAGTGCCTTATTTGCTTGGAGTGCTTTATATACATCAAAGAAATTGAAATTGATTTTTTTTTACATAAAAAGCTACCCACCCATTGCAGAAGTGCTTTGCAATCGAACATCAACTAATTTATAATTCTGCCTTAAATTCTCAACACATTGATTCCAAGACATGATTTCAGAGCAGCTTTAAAAGATTGTCCATGTCACTTTTTGTCTCGTTGTAAAAGCTCGAGTTGAGATTCCAAACCGTCACATTTCCATTGGCGTCTCCTGCACACAAGAGTCCTGGCCTGTTGCATTATAAATGGGAAATCAATTTTTATAGAAAACAGTTATTTTGAGTTGATTGAATTTCAAAAATAGATGTTTAAAAAACAATCGGTCTAAATAAGAAAATATAATGTAATAAGAAAAGTTAATTTTTATTGCTGACATCCAGATTGGTCATTGAATTAGGTCATAAGTGCATGTCAGCCCATCCGTCCATCCATCCATCCTTAGCTAACATACCAAATGATGCAATGTAATGCTTATGAAATATTGCAAATATATTCAAAACATTCATTGAAAACAAGCTACCCATACATTATCACTCACCTTTTGCTGTTGAACATGACAAAGGTCAGAGGGTCCTTCTCCGATACTTGGATCTCGTGCAGCGGGAGAGCATGGTCTGATGAAAGCTCGTGGAACTGCACGGTCCCTTCGAAAGTTGCCACGGCAACAAAGGCAGGCCTCCACGGCGACCACTGGGCATGGAAGGCCGATGCCGAATTCGTGTGGACTTGTTTCAAAGGTTTCATCTGCAGAAATTGGTGTTGAGTTGTGGTCATCAACAGATCATTGACATGAACCATCTATTGTTTGCCTTTAGTTAAATTTACTTAATTAGTAAAATTGATGATGATAGGGCTACTACAAATAATTATTTGTTTGGAAAATATTAAATCAAGTGTCTGACATGTATTTTTGTCTACCATTACTCAGAAATGGTAATAATAAAAATTGTTTCAAGAGAGTTGAACTCATGGAATCACGCAAACTGCTACACATCAGCACATCAATTTTAAGTTGTTGATAATGACTGGTTAGTTGGTACACAAGCTTGCAACTCAAGTTCTTAAGTTATTTGATTATTTCGAATGTCGAGTCGATAATTTAGCGACGAGAACCTGCTGGAGGGAATGAACGATGAACGTGCCGTCGTAACTGGCAGTCACGAAAATGTCGTCGTGATGAGGCGAGAAGTGAATCGAGTGGACCGGTCCCCTGTGAGGCCACGAAGACGAGACCACGGGCGACTTTGTCGGAATCGACGACTTTCCATCACCTGATCGAGAAGTTGCTATTAAGCGAGATTTGCAAAATAACACAATCAACAGGATTTGATCAAATAAATTACACATGTAATTTCAAGTGTTCAAATATAGAATAAAAACTGTAGAAAAATGTTAAACTTTATAAACACATAAATTATATCGTAAAGTGATTTTGATAATATGAAAACCAAACTAATACAACCAAACTCTTACATCTCCAGCTGATTAAAAATCATCATCATCAACTAGTGATTAAAAAGTTAGTTAAGCATCAGTAGCATCAATAATAGAAACTAATGCATGCATCTTTAGAAGCTTTCTTTTCAAATTCACCTGTCGAATCTCGGACGAGGAAAGAGCAGCGGAATAAATAACCTCCGTCAGTTCCTACGACGAACGACGACTCGTCCGAACGACCGAAGTCGCAAGAGGTCAAGGACAAGAGCTGCTGACTGCCAACCTTGGCTCTGATTTGTCGAGGGAGGCACTCGGATAGAAGGAAGAATCTGAAAGGCACCGGATGACAAGAACAACTGATCAATCGAATAAATAGACTATTTATTACAACACGCTGTCCACACTGCTTTGCAATCGAATGTTGTTATCATCACCTGGTCGAGAAATCACTTTTAATTAAATGTTACGTGACTAACCAACATCATTCTCATTTTGGAAATATCAACACCTAATTTCTGTTTCACCATCATCTTATTCCATGTTTGCCGTCATCGTCATCATCATCATGAAAACATTACTGACTTGTTCATCGCCTTCAAAGTTCCCTTGAGTTGGTTGTACTCCCACAGAAACATCCTTCCATCTCCTCCAATGCTGAACAACTAAACACAACAACAACAATAACAATATTATTATTATTATTGATGATAATAATATTATTATTATTATTTGCAGCCATCATATTAATATTTATTATTATTATATATAATTTTTAAAAAATATAATAAATATTATTATACATATCATATTATATTATAATAATTATATTAATATTATTACTTAATATTTAATCATGGTTTTTAAAACTCTGTAATGACAGCAACATGTGCTGAATGGAGCTAACAACAAATTAACCTTTTGGCAACCATCACACTGACCAATACCATTTAAAACCATCATCACCATCATCACCATCATCATCATCATCATCATCACCACCACCATCACCATTACTGTCATCAATATCATAATCACCTGCTGTGACCGCCCACTCAAAATCCACTTCAGTCCAGACACTGCCTCAAGGTGTGAGTCCCCAGTCCTTTGAGTGCTTGCCTGGAGGTTGATCTCATTGCTCAGGTCCCAGATTTTTATATCACCTGAAAAGAACCTTTACATGTTACTGCTGACACTATTACCATAACCAATGTTATTATTATTATTATTATTATTATTATTGTTAGTATTAATATTATTATTTTATTATCATCATTATAATAACTATTACTATTGTTATTGTTAGTATTAATATTATTATTTTATCATCATCATCATCGTCGTCATCATTATAATAACTATTATTATTGCTGTCATTATTGTCGCTGATGTTCATCATCACCATTGAAAGTTCCACCCGCAATGACCGAGGGGTGCACGGGATGCCAGGAGACGACCGTGATGCAAGAATTCAACTCGATGGTTATGTCAGCCTTCTTTGGGTTCAGTCTTCTCCGATCAATGTTCCAGGTGCAAAGAAATGAGGTGTGCATGCAACAGTCCTCATGATCAGACCCCCCAAAGGTTTGCCCGTCAAGGAAATGCAATGTATTAGAAAATATTAACTTCTATGTTAACAACATTTGACTTCATAACGTCATTTGACTTTTCATTTCTTATGAATTTGATGCTTATGTTTAATTAACCATGTTAAATTTATTAAAAAAAAAAACAAACATACTTTAGGATTACAACTATGACATCATTCTCTAAATGTCAATAAATGTCTAGATGTCAATAAATCACATGTATATATGTTTATAAAATAACTCAAAAAGATATGATGCTGCTATGACAGAGGAAGAAGCATTCCAAGACAGAGATGTGACTGACATCTGAAAATGTCAGATCAAGTTACATCATAAAATTTTGTATGGTCTTGTTTTCTAAAATATTCTCAAGTTACTTTTTCTTTCATCTCATCATTGCTTAATTTCATTTGGCAAGTAATTTCCAAGTCTTCTTGCCAAGTTACATGATAGTCTGTGGATGTTTATAAACAGTCATCAAAAAAATTTTAAATTTCCAGTTCTGAGCCACATCAAGTTGATAGAAATGATCAATTTTAAGTTATAAACTTAATTTAGAATTTATTGAAAAGTTACCTTGTTGCAATATTTTCATTTACTCACTTGAAAAAGCTCTGCTTTTTAAATTGCTCTGTAGTATGTCAGTCACAACTGGCTCGTGTTTCCGCAGAAACAACAAAAGTTCTCGAGATTCACCGTCTTTATTGGCAAATTTTTGGAGGTTAGTGTCAGTTTGGCTCTACGGACATATTTCACAATGCAAGTCATATTTAAGACAAATAATCATAAATAGACAATTTATTTTATTCGCCTAACCTCGGCATTTTTTAACTTGTAGGATTGTATGGACGTCTCTTGGAAATTAATTTTTGAGGTTTGACAACCATGATCCGTGACATACCTTAAGATAAAGATCTTGCCAATTAATGTTCCCCGAAACATTAAATAAATAAATGGTTTAAATACCTATCTTCTTTATTGCTAGATTCGAAACCGTAATACTGATGCGTCTCGTCAGTGAAGTTAAGCATGTCTAAGGTTGCACCAAATGTTCGCCCCTAGATGTTGTCATAGAAACTTGTCTCAAAATAAACCTACAAAGCCATTACATAGTTCTTTCTAAGTAATCCTGGCAATAAATTAACATTGGATGGTTAACTTTTAAATTTCAATTTTACATTGATTTTGTTTACAATTATTATTGCCGACAATTTGTCACCTTTAGGAATAGCGCTAGATAGATTTACCCAGGCGGAGGCCCTGATGCAGCATGGAGGCTGACAAACCTTTACGCTATTCCCTATTGCCCCAATACAAGCAAAAAAAAGGTTTCTTTAGTTGGTAGTTAGGAAAATGATACCATAGAATTTCAATATTTGGTTTTGCACACAATTACTGCATTCATGAACCTCTAAGGACTTGGAGCGCATAATGATAATGACTATTATGAATTATTGCAGTGGATGTGTGTTCCGTTAGAACTTCAAGACCGCTGCGAAGTCAAGTTAAGTTTTCCTTGCAATACAATAGTGTGAGTTTGAAATACAAAAGATGTCTATGACTGTGAGTGATTTTTGAAGATAGCTGTGTTCCTGTTATCTAAATACTAAGGGTCCCTCCGCCAAAGTGCGATAGGCGTTTGCACAGCAGACGCAACGAAACACTTTTCTAACAGACCAGGCTGATCGAAGTAAGGAATTCCCTGCCTGAATTCATTGTATCATCCACTACTTTCACTAGTTTCCAATCCTATTCCATTCCATTCGTTTCCATTTCTGCGATGTGTAGGATACGCAGCCGTTAACACGGGTCAAATTATCGATAAACTAGTTTTTTAAACCGGCTTCTCCAGTCAAACTCATTTCTTATCCATTATATTTAACTTTATTACGTCCTTCGATTACAGTCAGCTACTCGCCCTCCCGAAGTCTTAAAGTATTTCAGTAGCTCTCGAGTTTAAAGCTCCTCTTATGATTCCTCTTATGATTCTTATGATTCGGTGAGCTCCGTGGTAGGAGTTTTTTAGTACAACAACCATGCAGCTCTGACTGATCAAATGTGCATCAAAATGCTTATCAAGATTTCTACTTTCGAAATATACACGCCTTATAAAGTCTTAGAACTATGGAACAACATACGTGCTTTAAATATCTCGAGACATATTAAATACCAAAACAGCCCAATCCTCGGACGCCAGTACTTACATGCTTGAAGTTTATCATGTCAAAATTGAAGAAAGCTTCCGATATTAAGTCTTTTATGAAATGCGATATGGAAGCCACGGTTGTAAATGCACCCAAAGCAATTAGCTTCGTAGATATCCTAAAGTAACTTCCTTGCTTAGGCAGGCTTCCCGTCCTTTGAAGTATTTGGTGTGCTAACATAATCATTGACCTTTTTCTTAGAAATTATTATGCGTGAAAGGTGAATGTCTGTCCAATATTAACCTAATAGGAAGTTGAAGCAACAGTTCAAAGAATGTGGAATTTCAATGAAGAATTGGAGAGAGTGTGGTTGTCTTGTTATATAAGTGGATGTGAATGCAATAAAATGTAAATGATTTCATCTGGTATATAAATGCTACAGATTTAAAGAACAAAGTTCTTGATTTCCTGTGTGCCTAAAAATTTATTTGACAATGTATTATCCTGAATATTTTCTAGGCAAAAAACTCTTTCTCGTGATGGAAAGAGCTTGTCTAAACGTGTATTTGTAGCTGAAATGAAGGAATTCCTCAAGGACAATCCAACAAATTCCCTCAATGAGGAATTTTTGAGATGTTGTGGGGCCCTTCATCTGAGTTCAACATTGATCACATTGAGAAATCTCAGGGATTACTGCTTGGTTTATAAAAAGGCGACATGTTGAAATATTTTCAAAACTTTAGCTGACATTTAATTTGACTTATTTCAGGAACTTGGTTTGGAACAGGCGCAACGTTCAGACTTTAATATTTAAATCTTAGACTTTAAATCTAGAGTCTGACGATTTGATTTTTTTGGCCAAGTAATGGAAGTCCCAGCTAAAGAGCTTGCCATGCACCTCGCAGCGAAGCTTGGAATCTCGACAAACGAAATTCTGAGGGAGTTATGTGGTGAACTTGGTTTGCCACCAAAGCAATTTAAGAAATTAAGACTTGCTTATGACTCTCATAAGAAAGAAACTTTACTTGATAATTCTCAGAAATCTCTACAGGCCAGCAAGCCACATAGTCTAATAGCTGAGAAAGTTATCGATAAAAAAGGTTATCACCGAAATGAGTCACAGGTTTGCTGCTGAGAACTTTTTAGCCATTTTTACTAAGTAATTCTAATTGTTAAGATAAACCATGATTTTAAGATAAGTGACAAGTTGGATGATGAGGAAACATCCCAAAGCATACTGGAAGAGTCCAATGATATAGTTTGTTAAATTTTTTGATTAACTTATCCCGGACCGTGTTTATTTTAAAAGCTTGGCGTGGTAGAAAGTAACGATGATTCTAGATGTATAATAATTGTATAAAATTCTTAAACGTATGCATTTTTATATAAATAAATTATTAGTAACTTAATTTTAAATACATATTTTTTTTTAATTCTGTCCTTTACTAACTTGTCTCCAAATAATTTCAAAATCTGAAAGTCTTGTAGGATCGCACATCCATCATAATCACGTGCTGATCCTAGCTCTATCAGCGATGACTTACCAGGCGCGCATCCTTTGTCTGTGGACATCCTCCTTTGTCCTGACTGGCTATTTAAGAAGCTTAGTCAGGACATTCTTCCCTTCTCTCTCCTACTCTTCCCGCTACGCTGCTACTCCAGCAGTTATGTTGTCAGTCGAAGAATTGTTGCCGTTGTTGTAAATAAACTTTGTAGCGTCTTCGTCGTCAATGCCGCTGCCGCAACAAATTGGTGAACCCGACGGAAAACCACAGATCTCTCGATGAACCTCATCAACCAAGTGTTCTTCG
>MPNW01000126.1:14100-19100 GCA_011800805.1 Hirudo medicinalis
GTGATGATGGATGATGATGATGATGGATGATGATGATGATGATGATGATGATGATGATGATGATGATGATGATGATGATGATGATGATGATGATGATGTTGTTGTTGTTGTTGTTGTTGTTACTGTTCCTCTCCGCTAATCATCGCCTCCTCCTCATCCTCATCATCATCATCCAGTGTACTTAGCAGACGATTTCGAACTATTTCTGATTTAACGTCGTCACAGTATTTTCTCTCCAATCTTTTTTCATTACTTTTCGTTTTTATGTTTCAAATGGAGCATGACGAATGGACGATTTGATTCCCCTGGGAAAGGGAGAGGCCGAGATATGCCAAGCGTATCGGGCACAGACCCCCATGCCATCATCCCCTCATGTTGTTGGTGGTGGCGTAGTTGCAGGAAGCGTTAAACTCCTTGAAGATGTTGTTTTAACAGGTTTGGTAGCTCGTTTGATCGTCGATAACCAAGAAGAACTGAATGGAAATAAAATCGCTGTACTCCTGGACTCAATTTGCTTGATCAATTCTTTCTTATCGACTCGTCTACCCACCCATCCGTCTACCCATCCATTCGTCTACCCACCCATTCGTCTACCCATCCGTCTACCCACCCATCCGTCTATCCACCCAAACGTCTACCAAACTCATTCCTTTATCTCACTACCCACCCATACATTCAACTCACACATCCAGCCACTCATTTGAAGCACCGAGTGACGGAACTAATTACTCTTTTCATTAACTAATTACTAATCATTATCAACATATCACCGGACGACGATGATGACGATGATCCTTTTAATTAAGAGATCTTTTTCTGCTTCGTAACTTTTATGCACTTCTCTGAGTCACTCGTCAGGCCAGCTGGTGTCAAAGGTCATCGGGTCCAATCTCCCTCTCCGCTACCCTTTCTATCTTCTTCTCTCACTCTCTCACTCACTCACTTACTCCTTTGCTCTATTCTCCAGGATGACTCCTTAACACTCTGAAACACCTTAATACCTACTCGAAGTTTAAAAGTCATTGCTCGCTGTGACGATGATGGTGGTGATGATGATGATGATGATGATGATGGCGGTGATGATGGTGGTGGTGGTGGTGATGATGGTGGCGATGGTGAAGACGATGATGATGATGCAGGTGGTGATGATGATGATGACGATGATGGTGGCGATGTTGAAGACGATGATGGTGAAGATGATGGCATCGGTGATGATGCTGATGATGATGACGTCGTGCGAGCTGCTAATGATTTGTAAATGGAGAACTCCATTTCGATGACGCCACCTCAGTCACCTTAGAGACGATGTCGTGTCTGCACAACCGAGGAAGGAACCAATGAGAGGGAAGGAAGTGGAAGCTCTGATGACGTAGCACGGATTTCCGCTCGTGACGTCACTGCTAGTGTGATTGAAGATCGGATTGACGAGCTCACTTGCAACCGGAAACTTACGTTTCCACACGCACATGGACATGCACACACACACACACACACACACGTGTGTACGTGGGAAGCCGCAGTCACAAGCAGGTAACGGAATAACAATCGCTTGCAACCCCAGATCAACCGAACATTCAATCAGTTTTGAGATTCTCGTTGGATCAACAACGTGCTGCAAACTTCTTAATGCAATTGCTTTCCATCCTCGCACATTCATCCACCCACGACACCCACCCAGCCTGCCTAAGGTCCTCGGCGTCCTTGTCCTTGTCCTTCTCCAGGGAAAATCGAAAACGAAACAGTTTTGGGCAGCCATTTTCGGTCGGACTCATTAAGTTGCAGTCGAGAATCAAGATGCCAGAACTAATTGATGGTCGACCGACTGGGTAGATGGTTGATGGGTGGCTTAGAAGATTTAGGGGATTAGAAGGGGGATAGCATGAGGGAGTGGTTTCTCAGTGAGATCACCGAGATGATTAGACGAGGGTAAATGTGGGTGGGTGGATGGAGGACGGAGACGCTTCCAACCGGAAGTAGATGGGTGGTCGTGGAGTTAATGAGTGGGCGGATGACGGCGATCGGATGGTCAAATGAATGACTGAACGTCCTCAAAGGAATGAATCAAACCAGCATGGCGTGCCTGGAAAATCGGAGACTGACTCGCCGAGAATAACTCACCAGCTGCTTATTCCTGGTTTTCCTCCTCCTCCTCCTCCTCCTCCTCCTTCATCCTCATCCTCCTCCTCTTCCGCGGGCTTTTCCATCTTTCCACTTTATTCGTGCGAGTGCACTTTTGACCGTCCATCACCTCCTGCTCTAATGGAAACGCTTTGAGCAGGAGATTTATGATCCCTGGCTGCCGGCCGGATTCGGATGGAGAAGCGACATATCTATCTCAACCAGCTATCAATCCGTCCACCCGTCCGTCTACCCATCCATCCAACCACTGGCTATCCACCCAGCCATCCATCCTCCTGACTATCCACCCATCCGTCCATCTACCTGACTATCCACCCATCCATCCATCCACTTGGCTATCCACCCATCCATCCATCTACCTGACTATCCACCTAATCATCCCTCCCATTCACCCCCACGCAGCTCTACCCACCCACTGCATCTGAAGCACCCGGTTCAAAGCCACTCTTCAAAGTCGGGATTGATTGAGTAGTTTTTATTGGGCTTCTTGCTATTCTCATTTATCGTGATGATGATGATGATGACTGCTATTATTATTATTATTATTATTGTCATTATTATTATTATTATCATTATTATTATTATCATTACTATTATTATTATTATTAATATTGTTATTAATGTTATTATTGTTATTATTAATATTATTATTATTATTATTATTACTATGATTATTATTATTATGATTATTATTATTACTATTATTATTATTATCACGATAAATTAATTATAATTATTTAATTATTCAAATATGATACACATACGCGAGATTTGAAGGTCATTCGGCTGAAATGGTCACGTGCATACAAACCACGGCCTCCGATTGGCTGGTGATGTTGAGCTATAAATATTGAAAGACATCAATTGAAAGACAAATAGAGTATAATAATAATAATAATTAAAAAAATAATAATAAAATAACAATAATAATAATAATAGAATTAATCATCTCGGTTGATAAATGTAAATGTAGTTCATTTATATAGCGCCATATGCATAGCGTCAGAGGCGCTTCTTGTTAACCATTTATATAGCGCTCCTTCCCAAGGGCGCTTGCAGCAGTGCAGGCTGGGTTTCGAACACGACACATTACGACTGCTGTTATTACCGCCGAATACAGGAACGCAACCTATTTCGGCCAACCTTAAATCTGTTGCTTCCAACAAATTTAAATAACATCTTCAGACAGATTGATTGATGGATGGATGAATGGGTGGATGGATGGATGGATGGATGGATGGATGGATGGATGGATAGATGAAGGACTAAATGGATTAATGGATTAATGGACGGATGAATGAATGAAATTTATGGTGGAGCAGATAAATGGATCAATGGTTAGACAGAAGATTTTGAATACGAAGAGTGATGGATGGACGGATGGATGGAGACACAAAAAGTGTTCCAAGAGATGGACAGACTGAAACAGAAACAACAAACGTATTGGGTTTCCAGGCATGTGCAACTTCACCTCCACTGGAAGAGACATCTGGAGACAAGGATCGGTTGCAATCCTCACACCTACTGAAAAGATCACACACACCTTCACCATTCACTCTACAATTCTTTCTCATCTCGATTGACTCCTTCATTAGATTCGTCTGTCAATCGTACTGAACGTTTAGGCCGTTGAACATGTTCTTTTAATTCTTATCAATATGCCTTCATTCGTTCATAAGTCTTCAGTCCTTCATTTTATTCATCAAACCTTCCATCTTTCCATCCATCCATCCATCTATCCACTCTTTCCATCCGTCCATCCATTCCTCCATCCACCCCTTCCATCCACCCTTCTTTCCATAGGTCCTCGTATCGATGATTACCAGGACCTCATTTCCATTAGCGACAAAAAGAGATGATGGCAATGAACATTGCTATGAGTGTCGGTCGTCATGGAAACGACGACTACTTTGATGATGGTGATGATGATGATGATTGTTGTTGTAGTTGTATATTGTTGGATTGTTTTGTTGTAAATCCTTGTTAACACAACCACAGCCATCATCGTCATCATCATCATCATCACAATCAGTGTTATCAACATTATCAAAGTCTGGCGAATTGAGTACGTATCTTGTTCCAGATAGCAAGCTTATTAATCCATCAAAGGTCAGGTGAAAGTTGAAAGGTCATGGCCGGAGGGCATCCGGTGGGGTTCCATCATCTTTGTGTTGGAAGCCCATTTCATAAGACGTCCTCTAATTATACCCAGCATTAGCATATTGTTAGTGACACTAGCGCATTCCAATCATTCGTCCGTCATTCTATCCATCCGTCCGTCCGTCCATCTTTCTGCCTGCTCGGTCATCCACTCATCTATCCATCCATCCGTCCAAGCGTCAATCCATCCATCCATCCACTCTTCCATCGTGCCCTCCCTTCTTCCGTGCTGAGAGGAAACGCAGGTGATAAGCACCAGACAAGACAGTAGATGAATGAATGCATGCATGCATTCATTGATGAGCGAACGAATAAATGGAATGAACGTATGGACGGACGGATGGATTGATTGACGGATGGATGGATGGATGTATGTATGGATGGATGAATGGATGAACGGATGGACATGTGGATGAATGGCAAATCAAGTTTGATCATATTATCTTCAGTCTTTTGCAATTCTTTCTGGGGAGAGTCCACGAAAATTGGAAGCTTTCAGCGTCACGCCGCTGGGGGGTGGTCGAGGGAGATTGTAGAGTGTTGTTGTTGTTGTTGTTGTTAACGTAGACTTAATTTCGATGCTGTTGTAGAATGTTGTTGTTGTTATCATTCGATTCGTTGTTAATATCATTTTCAAGCGATAACGCAGAATTAATTACCAACAGATTTTCATTTAAAATTCCTAGCATTGTTGGGCTAAT
>MPNW01000126.1:24100-78557 GCA_011800805.1 Hirudo medicinalis
ATCATCATCATCATCATGTGTAACCCCCTGTCGATCCTCTCGGATTTTTTATTCATGGAAATTCCGAAACAACTGCCGGAGGAAATTCTCCACCGGTCATCCAGGAAAAGCCATCGACCGTCTCGTAAAATAAATTCCAAGGATCCGTCTGGGAATCGAACCGCCGACCTCCGGGTCTCCGGACGGCTTTCCAACTGGATGAAGAATTCAATATCGAGCAGAGATAAATTCTCCTACTGGAAGCCATACAAGCCGGGAACAATTCTCGTGTTTTATCGCCCTCTCAAGTCCTATCATCGCTCTCCTTTCTTTGCTCTTTATTATCGCCCATGGCGGCCATGACAGTTTCTCTGCTAGTGTTTTCGTCCTCTTATCGAAAGAGCTATCTTAGCTCCGGGAAGATTCAGGGCACCGTTGGCGGTCAATCTTTACGGTATATCCGGGTAAAACGCCGGCTCTTGGGAGGAGATTTTGAGTCAAAAGGAGACGGATTTGCCAAGGAAATTGTAGTTGATGTTTGGACGAGCGATCAAGTAATGGCCTGGGAAGATTTTAATGTTTTGTCTGGCAATCGTGTGGTCTCCAGCATCGAGGTGATACTGAGGTCATCACCACTTCATTCATCACCATCATTACCATAATGGTCATCATCATCACCACTACCTTCATTATCGTCACCCTCATCATTATTACCATCGTGGTCATCACCGTCATCGCCATGGTCGTCATCATCAATGCCACCATTATCACCATAGTCATCATCACCATCACCACCTCCAGCACGGTCCTAACCAATCTCCCCATCAGGCAAATACTTGGAAAGGACTGGGATTCGACAGAGAAACAATCCGACCCACCCCCCACAGCTCATCATCGTAGGCAGCCATAAAAGTAATTGAGCCATAATTGCACGCGTGTCGCTCACCGATAACCGCTGTCGACATTTTATTTCTGCTCGATGTCCACCCTTTACGATCATCTTTTATCTGCTGCCCACTTCGGAACTGGGTAGCTCAACGGGGGGCGAGAAGGGGGAAATGGAGATGGGTTGAGGAATGAGTGGGTAAATGGGCGGACGGACGGTGAGCGATGATCGCCGATCACGCGGGAGAAGAGAGATGAATTGTCCGAGAAACTTTCAAATGAAATCGTTCAATTCGTCGACAGAATTTTTATTTCATTTTATTATTATTATTATTATATTATTATTTGATTTTTTTTTCATAAATTTTTCTCTCCGAGCAGGAAAAAAAGGTTTGAATTTGAAACTGGAAGTTTCAAATTAACTTCGTTTTCATCGAGTTTTCTTAATCAATTCGGGGACATCCCCCGCGTTTTCCCAATTTTTTTCAGCATGGCGTGCTTCGGCTTCCCGGAATAATATGCAATTTGAAGAATGGAAAAGTATTCCACAATTTTTTTGTCTCTAATAGCATAGAAAAAAAATTCATACAAAAATATGAATTTCTCTTAGTCTTGAAAAATTAATCGCCTCCGGCCATCGCATTTCCCTCCATTCCCTCTCGCTTCTTCGCCCCATCTCTCTCTCCTCCAGCGGAGATTATGTCGAATACATGAGGAGGAAAAAAACTATTTTCTCTCTCTTTCAGAAATATAAATTTATTCATTTCTAAAAAAAAAGAATAAATAAAGAATTTCTTTTTCAATTTCCTTCGTACTCCTAAAAACGCTTTTAACAATTTCCCACTTTCCTTTGAAACGCATTCATGACGGAATTGAATTTTTAAGCGAAGAAACAGCGGACTTTTTTTATCATTTTAATTTAAACCCCCCCTCACCCCCTCCTCGAGAGCAAAGAGGACAGTTGGATGGATCTACAGAAAGAGAGTTAGGAAATAAAGAGATTCCAATATGGCCACCGGGGACAATATGGCGTCTCGCTACCTCCATCGTCTGCTGTTAAATTATCTCTTGCCCAGTTGCCCAAATTAACGCCCAGTGTAGCGAGATTAGTTGGGAGATTTAGTGTCGAGAATTAGATTGCTATTCGGATAGCCATAAGCCCAATTGATCGGAAGATTTTATCGTCCACCACGTCTGCTTCTTGTTCCCGTTGTGTTTGTGCTTTTTAACTGGAGATTTTTGCCGCCAGTTGGTGTTGGCGAAGTCTTTAACCGCTGCCGTTGTGGTGGTAACAGAGTCACCCAGGGTGACACTAACATGTGTGGCACAGTGGACATCATACCGCAGCAGTACTTAGGGACATTTGGAGGGGTGGAAGGATCACAATATGGCTCACAACAACACTTGTAAAAAGATCATCAGCCAATTTTAGAAAAACTTTCAAAAGGTTAAGGGATAGTTTACCAGCTTGGTGACAGATGAAGTATGTGCGTAAGATGTAGGTATAAATGTGGTTAACAATAGTAATAGTAATAATAATTATAATAATAATAATAATAATAATAATAAAATAATAATCATAATAATAAAATAATAATTACTCCAAATATTATAAATTAAAACAAAAATACCAAATAACAAAACGACTTCACATAATATACAACCGGACGTTCTTGAGAGGGAGTGACGCTATGCTTATGGCGCTATATAAATGAACAACAATACAATACTCGGAAAATCAATCTTCATCCTCTTCAATTCCTCCGCTTTCTCCATCTTGGATGGAGTTTATCGCTCACTGGAGAGTACGGAAATTATGGTTGCCCGAGGAGTGGTCCTTACTCGAGAATTGTTGTTTAAGTCCCCCAAGAACATGGATGGGTCGAAAATAGAGTTGTACTAAGATTTATTCAGGGCTGGTCAGTTCTGGACCGAGGTTGGATTAGGATAGGGTTCCATCCTCCCTCCTCAATTTCTTTTTTTTTCAAACTCGGCATATCTTTGTCCTCTTAAAGAGCATCCGACATCCCATGCGGTCAGTACGGAGTTAGGGTGGATAGAATTGGATTAAAGATGGATATCATGACCCGTCCATCTTCTTCCACTCTTCCTCTTCGTAATCACCAACTCTCTGTCCTTTTCGAGGGCATCCGGGCTTTTTCATCTCCGCCATCAATCCTATTGGACGGACGTGCTTCCGCTCTCATGGACAGTCCACAGGAATTATTTGCTCGTACGTGTCTCCGGCCCGGAATCCAGTGTCCCTCTTTAAGCGGAGAGTCGTTTGTTTGTCTTGAGACGGGACACATCTTCTCCGAACAATCATCTGAGCCTCAAAGATAAAAAAGGAAAAGCAACAAGATGGTCTTTCTTACACCGAGATTGAAAGTATTTTTTTCGACATTTTTCTTCTTATTAATAACTATTATGTACCATCTCGTGCTATATTTTGAAGACTTTTCTCGGGACAGTTTTTGTAAAATTAAATTTCCGTAATGCGTTTCGGAAATTGTGTTCGTAATTTCGGAAAACCTTTTCATGGAAGAACCTTCTCCGCTATTTTTTGTGGTTCATCATTTTTAGCCGAAACCCACAAGAAACAAGTTGGAGTGATGGTCTCGGTACAACTACAATTACTTCTCTTCATAACTTCATTGGCTGCTCGTTCGGTTTGAATGGCAGCTAATTAAGAGTATCCCACAATTGATAGTCTAATTAGCGGAGGTAATGCAAAAACAAAAAGATTCTTTAACTCTCAGCTACAACGGCATGAAAATGTTAGGAAATGATAACAATGAGAGTAACCTAAAGAGAGAGAAGCAAGCTCTTCCTCGTTCGTTTATTTCACCATTTCAGAAATCTTTAATCTCGACATCGTCTGGCTGACGTTTTTATGCGAATGAAATTAGCAAGAGATTTAACAGCGACAGCCATAAAAAAACAACAAACAGGAGCGTTTTGTTTGAAATGAAAAATGCACTCAAACAAAACACGTATAGAACCTTCAATCATATCGTAGACTTCCGACATTTCCTTCAAAGCATTTCACAGCCTCCCCGGCGCGTCACCTCTCTTCTCAAAACACGCCGAAAAGAATTTAAAACCCGTTTCATAATCTGGAGCGATTTTTAATGCAAAAATAACACCATCAAAACTTAAGCCGTCATGCTTTCAAGCAGATAATAAAAAGCGGCTAATTTACTATCGAAAATACCTTTTCGGCTTTGCAAAAACATCTCCTTTGTTTTCGCAATTTGTGGCTTGCGCGCTCACCCGACAAAATCGTCTGCTCTCACGCTCTAGGGTTGGAATCAAAACAAGCGATCACTTTTTATTCGCCGCTTATTAATTTCACTTTAAATTCAATCTGAAATTTCCGAATAATACATCGCAATGCTATGAATTAGTTGAATAAAACCCAATCAATGGAAAAGAAAATTGCCTGCCACGAGGATTGAAATAAATTAATTTGTTTGGAAACTAGTTTAGTGACAGGAGGAAAACCCTTAAAAATGGAAGAATTAAATTCTAAATTCAGGACCGAATAGGAAGCAATAGGGCACCAGACAGACACAGTGCGAGAGCAGGCAGAGACGTCTGCCTCCAGGGCGGAAATTGAGGATAAAGAAGGATCCATCGGGTTCCTCCGAAAAGTTCTTAGGATTTAGTTTTAAGGTGAAGAAAAAATTGAAATTTCCTTTTTAAGACGCGTTATTTACGAGCATGGGAAAACATGAGAGACCGCAAGCCCACCACGATATTGCTTAGCAGCATCATATTTTCTCCTTTGAATCTACGCCCATCCGAATATGTTTTATTGTCGTGAGAAAAATAAAAAAAGAACTTAATCTAGTGCCGGGAGTGCTCCGTGCGGCGCATTTTTAATCATGTTTTTTTCCAAGTTTTTTTTTTCACCGACCGAGGAGATAATTTGAAGCGATTTTTTAATGAAATGAAAATTCTCCGTCGATTACTCATTTTGACAGCCTCCAAATGAGCTGAGGAGTTTTTTTTTAAACGTTATCAACAATGAAATGGAGTTTGAGGCTTTTCGTGATGATCTGGTGATGAGGCGACGGACGAGCAGTGGATAATGTCCGTTCGCTGAGTTCATCTTACGGAATGATGGAGGACAGTTGCTGCAACTGATGGAAGAATTCGCCGACTGTTTTTATCTTGATGCCTGTAAAGTAAAGATTAGCTGATGAGTGCCTCGATGTCGACTGAGAACGAGATCTTTCATAAGCACAAATTTAGGCAGCAAAAAGCATAATGCATTGGTGAAAAGTTCTAGCCTGTTATGCACAATGTTATGCAGGATTTGATCCTTATGCTTATCATATTTCGCAGCCTCGCCTCTTTAGAACTGATTTAGTAGATTCATTACCGTGCAAGAATAATTTTTCCCATGGACATGAAAAATTGCTGCCATTTAGGGATGACATGAATTATTTAAAGGAGAAAAAGTCTCGAGTAAAAATTGAGGAGACGAGGAATAAATCAGACTGCATCCAAGTAAATGCCATCAAGATTGCAATAAATCAGGAAGCCGAAACAAATGACGAGGCGTCCCCCTAACCTTTTTCGACGGCATCGGCGAGAGCGCCCTTGGCTCGCTCGGAAAGTTCCGGATTGTCCGCGGTCATCCAGGTGAGGAGGCACACTGAGTTACGTCCCTCGGAGGAGAAGGACGGCTCTCCGGCAGGAGGGGAAGCATTGTGAGTGGAGAGGTAGAGACAGCAGTCGACTATCCTCAGTATGTAATCACTTGGAAATAATCAGTTTGAAATTAGCATTCACAAGATAGAACTCGACAGGTTCAAAAACTAGATATCGGTTGAATAAGCAATCTTGATACAGATGTTGGGTAGTCAAATTAGAGAGGGAAAATGTTAAGGCCACTTCTAACATATGAT
This sequence comes from Hirudo medicinalis, assembly GCA_011800805.1. Taxonomy (NCBI): domain Eukaryota; kingdom Metazoa; phylum Annelida; class Clitellata; order Hirudinida; family Hirudinidae; genus Hirudo; species Hirudo medicinalis. The sequence continues at coordinate 29,881 of MPNW01000126.1, forward strand.
TTGTTGTGGCAGGGCTCATCAGAGATTTATAACCCTAAATAACTTAATTTGATGGCAGATGACAATGAGTAATAATTCTAATGAGCTTGTGATTTTGATGCATGCAGCTTTTTTCAAAGGCTCGTAACTCACTCCTTGTTCTGCTTGGCATCTGCCGAGGAGTCAAAGAGGCAGGTCTCCGTCGGCTTCTGCAATCTCATCCGACTCCTGAACGTGGAGGATGCAAGGAAAAGTAAAAAAGAATATTACGTCGTGAATCTAATTCAAGGATCCAATTACATTCACATCTGGGGAAAAGCGATCGTGCCGTGACAGACGAGGTTATTTTGAAGGATTTTTTTGCCTCTTGTTTCCCACATAGTGGCAATAATAATAATAATAATAATAATAATAATAATGAATCATTTGTAATTATTCGACATTAGCAAGACACAGCTGCAATCATCATCATCATCATCATCATCATAATCACTACTAACTGGTCATTCTTGTAGATCTCCCCCTCCACCCATTCGATGGCCTTCATGGTCATCCTACTGGTCGTCTTGATTGAGTCAAGGAAGGCAGAACTGAGTTATTGACAACAGGAGTGATTTAAATGAAGTCACCGTGACGACCTTACAATCTTTGTGATATCTAACCATCCATCCATCCATCCATCCATCCATCCATCTTAACATTTATTTATCATCCGTAATATTTAAAAATAGTCATCCCTCATTGGCTATTCCTTAGTCAACGTCAAGATCGCCAGATCCATCGTCAAGGCAGCAGTAGACGTCTTAGCCGGCATTTGTTTTTGTCCGAGCAGTCCCAGGACATCGATCAATGACTAAGTGTGTCGAATGAGGAGTCGAGAGTCACTCACCGACTTTAGGAACCACAACTTTCAGCTTCTCGTTTTGTGTCAATCTTTTCATCAACTTCAGTCCTTCGTAGATGGACTCCGTGTCCGGCACGAGGTACACCGGGAAACCGTGGGGGGCCAGCTCCCTGATGGACCGATCCCTCCCTGCCTGAGATTTTACTCTCAACTGGGCGAGATTTTTCATCACCGATGCCTTGGAAGTCTTCGAATGAGATGGAAAGAGGATTAATTTTGTTTGTGTCGTTGAATGAATTCCAAGACATTTTTATTGAATTACATCGCCTCACATTGTGTTGTGTCACGTCGCATTGAATGGCTATGAATTAAGAACGGCTATGTAAAAGAATTAAAAATTAACGATGCACTCAGAATCGCACGCTTTGAACTTCTTCGACGCGACACGAAACGTGGAACGACCGATCACCTCTTCCTGGCTTTCCGTTCTCTTCCTGCTCGACGGAACGACGCTCGGTCCTCTGAAGGAGTCCGCCTCCCTGTCGTAGTTGAAGTCGATGCCCTCGAGGGTCGAGAGGGACCGGCAGAACATTCGGATTCGACACAGCCTGACTGCGGCCTTCGAAAAGTGAATGAAAAGTAATTGAGTGAATAATCGATCGACATGTGAGAATGACTATTTAACAATTCTCAATTAAAAGGGGATTAATTATAAAATATTAATTTGGAATATGAATAAAATTGAACAATATGTAAATGAATAAACAGTGCTTTAATAAATTATTACAAAATATTCGGGAATTTTTGTCCGGAGCCTCGCGACTAGTTAAAATTACCTCCTGTTTCTCATTGATGAATTCCTCCATGTCAAAGTCAACCTTCTGGTGGGCCGCTTTGAGCGGAGGGAATTCCATCAAGTGGATGTCCTCCGTGAGCGGAAATAACCGCCGATCGGGATCGGTTTCGCTCCTCAACTCGGTCACGAGGATGCCAGAGAAATTCTTGCTCTTCGTGCAGAGGTCCGACCGAACGAGGTCCTTCTCCGAAGGGAGGAGGTTGAGGAGGGCGGCCAGTCTGTACCATATGGAAGAGGAAATCTGTGGATGGATGGGGAAAAAAATTTGAATGCAAATTTCAATGTGCACTGGGGTGCAACAAAAAAATTGAATTTTTTTTTCAAATCAAAATATAATAACTCCAAAAAACTTGCTCCATGGGTAGGAGAAAAAAAAAAGCAAAAAATATTTTCTAATTTAATTTATGTCTTTCTACGCTCCAACAGGGTCAAAGTTGAGATTTTCCTTTTTTTAGGTTAAAATTTTTACGTTTTTGTCGAGGTAGGTTATTCCCCTCAAGGTTGTTGGCAAGCGAGACCTCCCGCTGAGACGCCGCATGTGAAACAAACATCGACGACAAGTCTACCTTAGCACAGGATGTAACTATGAGCGGGTTGATGATCATCCACTCGAGGAATATTTTGACGTGTTCCAGCATCCTCTCTGACAAGACGAGGTTCAGGATTCTCGAAACTTCCTTCCTCCGGTTCTCTTGTCTCTTCCTGGAGGAAAAGAATTTTTGAATGCTTGATAAAAAATTTTAAATAACAACAAAAACAACAATAATAATAATAATAAAAATAATAATAATAAAGATGAAGAATTGTTGGCATCAATAATGATTTCAATCAATTTAATGATAATTTACGCATAACTTCGGACAACATGGTCTTGTAAAAATAAAATTAATCATTGTAATTTATTAAAGACTAGATCAGATCATTATCATGCCCACTTTTCCATTTCCAGTTCCACCTCGGCATCGCTGTGATCGCCCAGAGTCTCGTCTGTGCCAACAATTTTGAAATAAAGTCAAACAAATTTTCTAATGAATTTTATCGAAGATGCTTGTGACGGCGAAGACGACGGGATGCGATGTCGACGATCGCTGCGCACGACGATGTCTTACCTCCGTCCGACTGGTTGACGTCCGTGTCGGTCTCGATGTTGAAGTTTGCCAGCTTCTCGGTTATTTCCATGACGTGACGGGACTCGAGGGAACTTTCGAAACCTGTCGAAAGATTTGCTCATTCGGATGAGTTAGGATAGACGTTCACTCTAGAATGATGATTATGATGACGACGATGACAACAACAACAACAACAACAATAATAATAATAATAATAATAATATGTAAGCAACATTCCAAATGAGTAACAATCAATAAAAAGCAAAGAGTTAGATAAGTGATCGATTAGCCGATCAAACGAGCGGCAAATTGGCGACCGATTAAAATTCATTGCTTCATTTCACGAGAAAGCGTCCGCCGTTATTAGCCAGGGAAAACGAGGGACAAAGAAAAGACGGAGAGTCGGTGAGAAGGAAGGGTGATTCGCAAATTGGAAATGACTTTGAATTATCTGAAATGCAATCATCTAAATCGAACGCGTCTCCGTCTAAAAGTAAACTCCCACAGAGCCCATTCTATGCTGGTTCGAGAATCTAATTCTGTCGACGCCATGAAATCAACGGTTAAATTTACTCAAACGATTTGGAATGTTTGAGCCCCTCAAATGGGACCTCGGTCGATCCGGGCGGACTTTTGAAGTTAATGTTTGCTTCCAACAAGCCGTTAATATTTGACTCATGCCGACTCACCGGGCGGAACGGGGACGTTCCTGTTTCCGGCGACGACGTCGGAGGCCTCGAAGTCTCCTTCTCGCTCGAAGTAGGACATCTTCAGCGTCCTTCCAAGGAAGCTGGCGGCGTCAGACATCCACGTTCCTGAGACCTCGTCCATGTTCGCCTCGTTTTTACGGTCGGTCTCGACGGGATCGGTCGAGCTGAAGTGTTAATTAGGAAATCGATCGATTTCGATGAAGCAAAAGTATTAGAAGAACTAAAATAAAATTATAATTACAATGACAAAATAACAGATAAAATAATAATAATAATAACAACAACAACAACAACAACAATAATAATAGATAAATACAACAACTAAAAATTGTGCATTCAAACGTCCGACAGGTGCAATGTGATCGACAGTAATAAACATAAACACAAGAAGGCTCCAAATGGAGGTTCTGGTTCAAAAAGGGTTTAAAACGTTACTCGTCTGCCTTGGCATCTTCATCTTTTCCAGCCACAAAAAGTTTATTTTCTAAACCTCCGCTTCCATTCCCGGCTACGATCGGATCCTCGGAGACCTTCGGACTTTCCGGTTCGTCTTCTTTGATGACCTCTTTCGTCGGTTTTTTGTTGGCGAGAATGCCCTTGCCGCCGTCGGCCTTCTTGTGATAGGCCGGAGCTCTGACCGGCTCCTCCTCCCGCTCGCGTTCTTCGTCTTCCGGTTGGCTCTCCATGCCGCTGCCCTCGTCGGAGGACGAGAGTAGGTCGAAATCGCTCAGAGCACCCTCTGATTCGACTGAGCATGATTTTGAAAATGGTGAGAATGACATTTATAATAATTATGATGATCGGTAAATAATTATTTTAAACTGTTCCTATCAAGCTATCGATCACAATATTAGCCACATAAGGGATGAATTAATGGACAGGTGTGAATGAATGAATGAATGAATGAATGAATGAATGAATGAATGAATGAATGGATGAATTTATTAATTAATGAACAATTGTGAATGAATGAGCAGACAAATGATCGAATGAATGAATTATTAAAATAGATAGATAATCAATTGCCTTCTTAACATGACAATGAATGTTTTGATTCTACCTTCACTGCTGAGATTATCGGCATCGTTATCATCACCGTCTCCACTTTCGTCATCATTGTCGTCGTCGTCAGCATCGTCGTCATCGCTTCCTCTCGTCCTCTTCCTGGAGGTCGGTGTGCTTCTCCTCGTCTTCCGATCCTCTCTGACCTGACTTGAAGGAATCTTTTCGGGCCCCTTTTCAAGTGATTTATAATGATTTTCATAAAAAAAAAGTGCAGCATTTTGATTAATTAAATGTTAGTTAGCTAATAACAACAACAACATAATAGCTATAATAATAATAATAATAATAATAATAATAACAATAATAATAATAATAATAATAATAATAATACAAATTCTATAACAACAATAATAATAATAATAACAATAACAACAACGACAACAACAATAACAATAATAATAATAAGTAATAATAACATTATTACTAGTAGTAGTAGTAATAAAAATCCCAGTTGGTCATACCTTTGATGCTGCACCATCAGCATCCTCTTCATCTTCATCTTCTCGATTGGCATCGCTGTCTCCATCGCGACCCTTGACCCTGCCAACACGATCGCCACCACCAACCTCGGCGGGGTTTTCCTCCGCAATCACGGAACACTCGGAGGCAGCTATTCTGAGGCTGGCATACTTCCTCTGATGTCCGGCAGCGGGATTTGAACACATCTCCTCTGGGTCCAACTCTAGAAATCAGAAATGGTCATCAAGTTAGCTCAGTGGGTTGCATTCCCTCATGTGGTGGCCTTGGCAACATTCTCAAACGTGTCTTGTTTGCAACCTCGGCTTGCACTGCCAAGACCACCTTTAGGAAGGAAAGCCATATAAAAGGTCAACGAAAGGCACATTCAAGGTCATGCTTGCAGTGCACATAAATGCACCACAATCACACCTCAAATGTCAGGCATAACATCGTCACCATCACCATAGCGAATTAACAAATATTAAGGGGCTCACCGTCAAGGGATTGTGGTCTTAATCGGGTCACAATGGAGTTCAGGGAGTGAGAGAACATGGCCAGGCTGAAGGCTATGGCGGACGCCACTAAGTCGTGCCCTGGAAATTTACGACGACAATAGTAACGATCGTGATAATGATGATAGTTATAATAATTTTTACAAAAATGTTTTTTCAAGAATATTGTCATCCAAAATAAAGAGTAACAATACAACAACGACGACGATGCCGACGACGTGCCGTGCTGATAATAATCAGGACGTCCTCAACTTGAGCATCTAGGTTATTACGTTAGCTGTAATGACGAGTTGATTAGGTTCAATTTTAGCTAATAACGAAATAAAACCAATTGAGCCATGGATGCACGATTAGACGGAGAGGTCGAACGACCGACGCAGATTTGACGCGAACAAGTCGACGGATTAAAATCGACGACCTTTCTTGGAGAGGTGATGTATGGAGGCAAGGCAGACGACAAAAATTTTGAAGACAACTTCGTCGTCGACGGCATTCTGCTTCTCCTCGCTCGACTGACCTCGGTCGCGCTTCGACGACGTCGTGTTCCTGGAGCACAGGTTGCTTCTCAGGCACTTGTCGAAGTCGTCGAGAACTACCTGGCACAGCTCGTGCACGTGCGTCTTCTCGCAACTGCTCGGAAAATGAAGCGAAGGAGCGATCGTGAATGAATATGATTGACAAAAAGTTGAAGTAGATCAACTAATTACTGGTTACATGAGGTTTTGCAGTTAATTATTATTACTATTGTTATTCTACCACTACTACTTACAGGTTATAAATATACAAATAATAATTACAAAGTACAACCAGCAACAACAACACCTCAAATAACATATTGCGTGATATCAACAAAAATAATAACAGCAATAACAACAACAACAACAATAATAATTAGTTTATATTTTTAATGATTACGATCAAGTCAAAGGTCACTGACTCCTTTGAACTGGTGAAGAAAAGTTCAACTAGGTGGATGAACCTCAGCAGAAACCTCTTGTTGTCCTTTGACCTGAAAGAATTAATTCAATACTCAACTAACCATTATAACCATCACGATAATCATCATTAACACAGTTATCATCATCACCATAATCATTATCAACATCATCACAATTATCATCACCATCATCATAATCATAATAGCCACCATCACCGCTCGTATCTTACTGTGTTACCACTGCATTGCCATAACTAATGACACTATCGCCCACATCATCACCATCACCATCATCATCGTCATCACCACCATCGTCGTCATCATATTGGCAAATCATCATCATCATCATCATCATCATCAGACGACACATCTAAACCGCAAGCCTACAAGAGCAACAACCTGGCATAGGAGAGTGCATTCTTGCGCGGATGACGATAGTGGAAATTGTGAGGCAGACGACTTCGGTTGCCGTCGTCGACAGCTTCCAGCTCCGAAAGTTTCATCCTGTTCTTCTCGAACAGCTTCAGCAGGTTGTTGTTCGTGCCCTCGAAGGGGGCGGAGCTTACCAGGCTGAACGGGGCACGGTCAAGATACATTACGTTAATGAATGGAAAACATGCATGCCAACAATAATTGTTGCAAATAAAAATCTATGATAATATTTACAGATTATTACATTTAAAAAAAAAATAATAATAGACAATAATAATATTGATATAATTGGTAATAACTAATCATTAAATTAATAAGGTAATAATAATAATTATTATTATTATTTATTTTAGAGGTAAAGTTCATAGGTCAAAGGTCATCACTACTCACCATCTGACATAGAAGTAAGCGGCATGGAATCCGTAAGCATTCATTCCGGCCAGGGTTCCCAGTTGATTGTAAGGCATGCCTGGTGAATTGGATGTGATTGTGCTCGATGACGTTGCGTGCGCCGACAGGATTATAATTACGATGCACGATGTTTAACAACAATAACAACAGCAACAACAATTCAAGGAAATAATTATGCAAACAATAATACATACATAACTAATGTCTTTTATATATATATATATATAAAACACATGATATATCGTTGTTGTCGTTATTGTTAGTGGACTTACCGAGACCAGGGCACACCATCAGAGCCTGGTGATAGTACCGCTGGGCAATCATTTTGGTCGCCCCGTCATAGTCGTGCTGGTACCTGGCTGTTTATTGGACGAGTTGTATAGACGAGCGGCCAATCAATTCGATTATCTTTTAGTCATTACGTTAGTAACAGATGTGGTAATGAACCGATGTTCATGAATATGATAATGAACATGTTATTAGATATCTATAATGTTAATGCTGGCATGGATCATCATAAACATGACAAGATCTAGAAACTTGGATAAAAAATTATGATTATGATTATGGTGATGGTCCAAGATGGAGGTCATAAAAGTTACCAATGTGATGAAGACGAAGAGGTTACGATGATGGCGATGACTATGATGTAGCGACTGTGGTGATGATTATGATGATAACAACAGTGGTGATGCTTGTGATGATAACAACAATGTGGCGATGATAACAGTAATGATGTTTGTGATGATGGCAACTGTAATGATGATGATGATGATGATGATGATGATGATGATGATCACCATGATAGCAGTAGCGATTACCTATGTCACCAAGATAAACAAGGCTCCTGAAGCAAGCCTGAGTTGCCCACTTCTTAATGGCCGTCTTTGTCTCGGGCTTCGAGGTTTGATCCGACGTGCCTGGAGCATATTAAATATAAAGTGCATTGTCAAAACAAAATTAAAAAATTATAAAAATTATAAACAAAAACCGAGACAAAACATTCACTAATTTTTGCAATTAAGTTTATATTGCTTTTAGAATTCCATTTAGAATCTTTCTAAGGTACTAAAATTAAGCAGAAAATCAAGGTTGCAACATCCCTCGTCGGATCCTGGGAATCCCACAGATCTGTGGAATTACTCAGCTCGATCGTTCGGATCTATTCTCTGAATAACTGCTCGATAAACTTATTAGTTAACTTAAAAGTTGAAGAACCTCCGGTTTATTTCAATGTTATAATTGGTCGCAAATCATGGTTGTTGATTTTTTTTTCAAACAAGACATTCCAACATTAAATAATAATAATAATAATATTAACGGCAACAACTACGACGATTGCAATAATAATAACAATGAATAAACTTTGAGCTACACCTAAATCTGACGTGATCATGAATCCTAGGTCGATGATGTCGTCGAGTTGAACGTCGAACTTCGACTGGATCTTCAGAAGCAGACGAGTGTAGTAACCTATGCCGGACGCCAGATGAGTCTTGAAGGCCTTGTCTATTCCGCCGTCCATTCTGACCTCCTGAGGATTTAATCCGAATTTATTTTTAGCATTTGTGTGTAATGTTCACGTTTGTGACACAGATAATGCCGCAGTTATGTCATTCAGTCATTTGAAACTGTAAATGTTTAAAACCAAAATTATGCAAGTAAATAATTTGACTTTAATATAAAATAAAAACAACAGCTACTAGACATAGATTATATTATAAATATTTAATATATTTAATATATTTATCGTTTTATCGGATTATTATATTAAATATATTAAATATTTATAATATAATATAATATAAATAAATAATATAATATAATAAATATTTAATATTTATATATTTATAATGATAATGGCTCTGAAAATTCACAACGACAGTCAAGCAGACCTTGATGTTCCTTTTGACGAGCTGTATGACGTCGTAGAATCCTTTCCGCCAAATCACTTCCTCCACCTTCCTTCCATATTCCAGTGGCCACGAAAACATCAACTTTTCACAGTACTCTTGCAATCTGCAAAGAAAATGCATTTTGTCTTTTGTCTTATCTATCTGTCAATGTCTTTTGATTTGGGTTCAACTAGCTTCTTCATTGAGCAACTGTACTAATGCTTTTTAGTCCTAAAGTAGCATGTCAATATTTGTTTATTTGGATTCACTAATTAACAAGCTTAGATTAATAGTATTATTGTCATGGAGATAGTTGCAATAAAACAAGTAAACTATCAGCTCTTATTCATGCAGAGGCAAAGCTAACCTGTCCCTCAAGAATATCACTTCAGGGAGAAATGCATCCCTGAAAACATTCTTTTTGTTCTGCACATTGTCCAGTCGCTTTATTATTTCACATACAGACCTGCAAAAGTTTAAGACGCACTTTAACTGGTACGAAAACCGCTCTCAAAAAAGTCATGCTTGAGTTATCTGCCTAAAATTACTGAAACCCAAATTATGTTGAAAAACTTTAATGTTAATAAAATTAAAGTTTAATGCGCACCTATATATTTTCTTAGCCTTTTCAGCTTCATAAGGCAGCTCTGGAGGCTTAATAGTAACTTTTTTAGCAGCTGACATTCTAAACGTCGTTCCAAAATCAAGCAAAATCAACAAGTGAGTAAAAGTGGCTCATTGAAGCTAAGTGCTAAAAACAAAGATGACACCGATTTGAATCTTATTTTATTAGTTGTAATTTAAAACACACTGTAATATTTCTTAAAGGATTAATCAAAATTTTAAATTCACAATATTTAATAACAGTTTTCCATTGATCATAGCCTATTGAGCCCATAGTCACACGTTTATCCAGGATGTTAAAATGACAAAAAATATAAATAACTAAAATAGTCTCGGATATTGACTTCGTAATTTTAATTCGTTTGGATTTTACCATATCAAATTCGAAATAACACGAATGGTACTCCTTTTGAAAGATAATATTGTAGATTCTTGTTTTACCCAAGCGCAGTGCGCACTGTGGGTACTTGATATCGACAGGAGTTATTAAGATTGAGTGTTTATTGAGAAACAATGAGATTCAAGAGGCGATGGAGGGATGGAGTGCGATCGTGTGCGGACAGTTCAATCACTAGCGGATTTAGGATTTAATATTAATAGCTGCGCTAAAGACTCGAAAAACTTCCTCGCAGAGAGAATAGAACAAATAATGATTCCCGCAGGAATGACTGCACATCTCTAGATTCTTGATATTTCGATAAAGGCATTCAAGGACCATTTGCGTATATATATCAATGATTATACTGAACATAGAATGAACTTTGTGAAGCCAATGCTGAAAGAGGTTGAGAGTTAGGTGAAGAATTCGTGACGTAAAAATACTGACAGCTGTGCTGCCGATGCACTATGAGCAGAGTAAATGGACAAGAAGCGCTCATTTAAAGAGTTCTATTGCTAGACATGAGATTGATCCTGAAGAAGACTATATTTGACTAAAGATATATTTTTCAAAGATACTCTGATTTAAGGGTATTCTAATATTCTGCATAATCATCACTTTTATTAATAAATGACTAAAACCATGCACCTTGCCTCCTGTAACACAATAATTTTTGTACCACAAATGAATAAATGTGCCGGTATACGTCAAAATATAAGACATCCCCCGAAAATAAGCCCTACCACTTTTTTGGAGCAAAAATGAATATCAGATCATGTCTCATTTTCGGGGAAAGACGGTAACACATAACGCTCGCGCTACTGGACATGATCATTTCACAAGCTCAGAGACCAATCCACTGAAACTGTCAATAGGACCTCCCCCAAACAAGCAAAATCAGACCGAACACCCCCCACCCTTGTTCGTTTTGACTTCTAAATACGCTTTATTCCTTGCTGGCCTTTTGCTATTAAAAATAACATTCGAACGACCCGATATTTGCTGTGGAGTTATATTTCACAATGCTAATAGAAATTCTAATCCGTTGGAGTTCATGTGATCGGCAGCAGAAAGGCACGAAAAGATCGTTAACTTGTTGGTGTCGCCAGCAGAACGAAGACGAAGACGAAGATGGAGCGAAAGCTAGTTACCATAATAAATATAAATAAATCATCATCAGGACCAGAGTTCGAAGTTTTAAAGCTTCACTGGGCAGCTGTTTTCTGATGACTGAGTGAACGACGCGAATTTCATGTTACACTGTTGCCTGCGGACAACAAATTCAAACAAACGTACAGAAAGAGAGACAGACAGACAGGCAGGCAGGCAGAATGAGACAAAAGCCATTTTATGTGAAAATGGAAAATACATTCCTTACAAGCGTTTCGTTTGAAAAGAGAGCGACTTACAACTTACAGGACGGACGGATGGCGTGGCAAAGAAGCGCTTTCATTGAAAATTCCAATCGTAGGAGCGAGCAGATGTCAGAAATTGAAATAAAAAGAAAAAACATTAAAAAAAAAAAGAAAGTAAATAAAGCTGAAATGTGTTGACTTTTGACTCTCTGCCGTCGGCAAACATTTACAACGGGAGAGGCGAGCTTCTCGAACGGCGACGACTGCACGTCGCACGTCCCTAAACACGACGACCGAAGACGACTACGTTTCAATAGCATTTGAAAACAGATCTGCCAAACTAAAAATCAAGCATGCAACGCACATCCCCTCAGTACATCTCGTCTGCTCTCTTGTACTTTCACTTTCATTTTGATTCTCATGCAATTAAGAGGTATTAGCCAGGCCTACGAGAGAGACGCGCCCGGCAAAATAGCAGTCGAAAGTGAGGGGTAATAAATAAGTGGGGTCGGAGGTCGAGAGGTCGCCATCACTTGGAGAGCTTGCTGATGACCCGAATGAGGGCTGCGTTTTCGTTCTTCAGCTTCGTGTTTTCAATCTTTAATGACTCCACTTTCTGCATCGGAAGGACGGGAAGATGTTAGCGATCGAATGACACGTTAACGTTTATGTCGTTGAAATAATAATAATAATAATAATAATAATAATAACAACAATAATAATAATACAACAATCAGTCATCATCAAAATTTCCGACAAATGACTAATCTTAGATTTAGCACAAAAAAAAATAAACACCTGAAAGATAGCAATGGGGCATTTAAAGAGGTTGAATCTGCATTCAACATTGAACTGCACGTAACAATAGTTCATTCGAACAGTGCAACAATATCAGAGGAGCATAGAAACCTACCATTCCAAGAAATAATAATAATAACAATAACAATTAAATGACAAGTCTTATTATTAATAAATAGTAGAGAAACCAAGTTCTGCTAATTAAATTTAATGACTTAAGCAACGTGAGGAAATATGGCTAACGACACGAGCCAGGATTTGAACCCCTAGCCCATCGACCACTGCCATCGCACTACTCACCTTCAGTTCTTCATCCAGGCTAGCAAGTTTTGCCTCCAACAATTTTTTCTCCTGCAATGGATTGTAATCATTGGTGATAATTATGATACAAATGACATCATCTCATGCAAGACATCATTGATCGTCTCATTATTATCGACGTGTATTGACATTAGGAACGACAGAATGCGATCATAAAATACGCTCGTTCGTCTCGACCGACCTCTTGAACTTCGGCGAGTTTCCTCTCTGAACTTCTTTTCTCCTGCGAAAGGAGAAAAAAATAGTTTGTTTTTGTTTCGACTGTGACTTTGTCGTCATTAAAAGAAATGTAAAACAGATTGCCAAGGCTTTATTTGTGCTCGTTAAAAATAATAATTTTTTGAAAACATTTATGTTTGTTTTCAAAATTAGGCCCAGGGTTCACGACCCGAACCGTGCGCCCACAGGCTGCCTTCAAAATCACATGAGATTTGATTGCATATGACTAAACGTCTCAAACGCACTCGACGACACCAGTCACTTTACCGACCATAATTCACCACCGTCGTGATGATCATCATCATAATCATATAACTTATATCGATTGCACAGTTATTGCCATCGTCGAGTTGACGGTCGTTTGGCTAATTCGACATCTAACTCCACCTACCTTGAATCTGGCCTGTCGAATCCCTTCGAGGGTGTCGAGACGTCGGTTTGCAGCTGGGCATTCCTGAGGTCCCTCTCCAGCTGCTCGTTCCTCTTCTTCAGCGACTCGTTCTCCAGTTTCTCCTGCTCCCACAGCTTCGAGATGGAACGAACAAAAATAAATGAATGAATGAATGAATGAAAATTCCTTTTCAATAAATCTCAGCCAAATAAATACTTTGTAAATACTTGAAACAATAAACATGGACATTCTCGATGTCTTCTTAATCAACATCATCATCATCATCATCATCATCAGTGATGGATGATTTTCTGCAGGCTTGCTGAAAAGATGAAACATGATGACAGCCAATTTTTACATTTTTCAAATGGCTCGGAGGCTTCAACTTAGGGGTCCAACGGGTGGATACGGGTTTGTTATGGAAGAGCCAGCGGAAGGAATTTGATGACGGATTAATTGAGACGAGAAAAGCTAAAAGGATGTCGCTTCAAGTCAGGCAAGTAAAGAGGCAAAATACTTGTAATTGAAATGTCAGTCACAATTTAATAATATTAATGCTAAAATTATTCAATATTTTTTTGTTTATTATCAACTAATATCAAAAATTGTTGTCTAATTACCGACCACCACGAGTTAAATCAAACAAAAGCAGTTAAAACTTGAACGTCTATATTAATCTATAAAATTGATTTAATACAATGACAAAAAATAAAACCAAAATGTCCGAGACCAACCTTTTGATAATCGACAGACAGAATGGCGCTGTTGGTTCCCGTGCTTCCCGTCCGAAAGTTCTGACCGGACGACAGAGAGTCGTAGGATGACAAGATGGCAGACGACCGAACGATCGGCGACGGCTGCTGCTGCTGCCAGGAAGAGGAGAAGGTGGACCAGCGGTCGCGACCGGGGATGTTGGAAATTTTGACGGGGGAGATCGACGTCGGATCCGGGTTGAATCTGGAGGAGGAGAACCGACCGACGGTGTTGGAAGTCGAGGTGAGGGGGAGACTAGTGGTCGACGGGACGGCTTTCGGGAGGCTGGAAACGGAGTAGATTTCCGGATGGGAGGTCGGCATGGAGATGGCAGAGCACGAAGTCTCGGTGGTCATCTGGAGAGGCATTTGTTCCGAGTCGTCTGCCTCTTCTGTGTCGGAGAGTTGAATCTGCAGCAGTCAAAGAGCTTCTTAGAGGCATTTGTCATGTTAAGAAACATTATTCCAAGAAAGTCGTCGTGTTCACACTTTATACAACGGAAAATTTTTCAACTGCTAACTTTATTAATACGAATAATTTATGAATATTAATCAGAACCACTTGAATATTAATCAAAACTACTTGAATATTAATCAGAACACAATAACAAAGATCTCACGTCAGCTCCCTCCAGTGATATCTTTCCGGTCGATCGTCTGCTCTCCCTCTTCCTTCGAGATCGACTGGCAGCCATTTTAACCACCGGATCCTCTCCTGTCTCGCCTTCCTTCGACTGGGTGTCCGAGAATGGTACAGGGACTTGCTGGTTCAACGATTCTGCCAATGATCGCAATGGTGGTGGTGATGATGATTAGAGAAAAATTGGTTGCACAGTTCGATGGTGACAAAAATAATTACAATGTTGATGACGTCAAAAAACCATTCAGATTATCGGACGATCAGATTGGAAATTTTAATGGCAAAATAAACGAGGGTACGAACGAACACGACATTAACGACGGCAGTTGCAATCGTCCGCAATTAATATTCGTGGTTTAACGACTCCACCCACCTCTCTGAGGGTTGTCTTGCAATTGTTCGGATATCTTTCTGTACAGGATCAGGGTTTCAGGCTGTCAAAGGCAAGACTAAATAAAGTCAAGAGTCCATGAGCGGGTTTTATCATTTGAGATAGACGACGACGACAGCAACAACAATAATTTATACATCACTTACATCTTTGGATGATGAACAAAGGATTCCAAAAGTAGATAATGTAATCTCATTAACATCATGCAAGAGCTTAGTGATTGCTACCGAATAATCCTTGCTGTGCAGAGCGGGGGAGCCGAGCACGGAGCCCCTGGATCCGACGGGTGCCCTTGGATCTCCCTTGATGACGACCTCTCCGTCCTTCTTTTGCCACTTCTCGATTATTGTCGCCACCGAGGAATCGATCATTCCACCACCCTGACTCTCGGAAGCAGGGTGTACGTGCGGCACGGAGAAATTCTGCCCACTGTCCACGTCCCCAGAACCGCCCTTGGGGTATGGCACTGTCGAGGTGTCGGTGGAAAGAGGGTTGATCTTTGACTGGCCTTGGTAAGCTGCCTTGAGTGTGTCCTCAGCTCGCTGTATATCTTCCTTGGTGACTCCCTGAGTGATCAATTTTTAATTATCAAATAACTAATAAATATTAACAGGCTAATTAATTATAAGAATAACAATAATAGCATTGACATCATGTTATTCATTCCTATAAGCCCTCGTTCTGGGGCATTGTGGTGTCTACTTCAGGATTCGAAGAAGAAACCTTAAACAGAACCACTGCCAAAACAAAGTACATCCACATCCACATCCACCCCGCTTTTGGCCCCGGTCATCCGTGTCGATGTACCTTGATTTGACTTCCGAACATTTAGAATCAAATTGTTATCGACAACAACCGACATCTATCTACGACACCATTCTATTTTGAGGCCAAGTCTCCCACCTTGGACAATGAAAGCCCGAGCATGCTACGCAAAGAGAATCGCGGCTGGAGTCGGGAATTAAAAACCTTCGGAACGCTCGCTCACCTGGGTCGACCTCCGAGACTCCCTCGCCCGTTTGGCCTTGAGTTTCCTTTCGAGTTCGTTGGCGTCGTCCCTCTTGGAGTTGTCGGTCAATCTGAGAGGATGTCAAGGATTCGGTTAGTAAATTTGTATGATAATTAATTACATCAATGCTAACGTTAATGCTAATTATGTAAGAATCTAACGGCCCGAATCGTTACTCGCAATTGTATGTTTAATTTTAATATTTACGTTTAAAATGCTGACCCATGCTTCTCAAATTAATTATATTTATAACATATTACAGATTAGAAATATTATAAATATGGCTCGAAAATAATCATCGTTGTAAGAATAATTATACACTCACATCGAAATCGCACGACATGCCCTCACTAACCTCTGGTGAGAGCTGGCTATGCTAGCGAGTGCAGCTGCTGTCTCTGGCCTGAGGAGGGAGGACTGTTGACTCGAAGGCAGTTCGACTTCTTTGATGGGTTCCAACTGTTGATGATGCGGGTTGCTACAAAATCAATCGATTTGTCGTCAAATTGTCGTCGGAATTGCATTCGATCGTGCACGCTGCCATCTGCCCGCTATATGAAGGTTTTGCGGCCGCGGAGCGGGCGGGTCACGAACCCGCATCCCACGGCTCGAAGGCCATTCCGACAGCGGAATGCCTAAATACCGGCAGCAAAGGTATTTTGTTCGCTCTCAAACAAAGTCGAGTGATGTCGGCCCGCTTAAAGCAATCGAACTGACAACAACAACAGCAACATAAACTTTTCAAAACCTTCTCTCGACGTCTCGTTCGAGTCTCAGAACAAGAATGCGGCCCGACAATACCGACCGAGCTCAAAACAAAACGAATCTCGAATTCCCTAGCCTTCCTTATTTATCCATCCATCCACGCATTCGTTCGCAAACTTGTCGACGTGCGTGCACATTCGACTTTCCTAGGGCAAAATTACGTGCACTCCAAAAAGAAAAAAAACAGTCGCATATTTGAGCGGCATCCCTCGAGCCGACGGGATTCTTAGACGAGCCTTTGAAGCAAATAAATCCTTTGGACGAGATGAACGTCATAATTAAGATCGTAAATACAAACGTAAACATTGCGAGAATAGTTTAAGAGACTCCTCGATCTATTGATATAAACAAGCATGCCTCTGAAACCCCGAACAGTTCGCGTTTACAAAGCACCGAATACGCAAAACAAATCCGAGCGGTGTCGTTGCGACATCGTTGCATGGATAGTTGCCGACGGCAACCGCATCATCGAACGCTTATCCTCCGACCACGACGATCAGATGCCAATGAAACTTTATGCCAATGAAAATAAATGAATATTCATAATTACTCTGGGGATTGCTCTCCGCTCCTCCTCAGCTCTTTATCTTCGTCGGTTTCACCCGATTCCTAGAAAAGAAATAACTTTAGTCTCCTCCCACAGAATAATGGCGGCCCAATCTCATCGCCCCTTCCAGAAACGTGCCTTTTTGATTTGCTCGTCAGACAACTCGACCACTCCTTCGACGTCGATGTCATTCTCTGAGTTGCTCGACCTCCTATAAGCCAACCTCCACAGGGAGGGGTCTCCCGACCTTCGCATCAAGTCACTGGCTATCAACCTGGGTCGACTTATCTGAAATAAATACTGAGAGAAGTCAGTTGAAACTGCTCAGATCCATTAGTGACGATCACGTGCTCAGTTTAATTAGTAATTAATAATAATAATAATAATAATTAGTTAATTGCAATTATGTAATTTGATACCGATCGACAAATTATAAATTCATGTACCTCGGAGTTGCATTTGGGTCTGGGCACTTCCCTCCTCATAATGACAACGTTGGAGTCCGAAGCCCTCTGCTGACCCAGCTTCTTTTTCCTCTCCTCCAATAAGAATTGAATGCGATCTTCCGACAGAACTTCTTCGGGCTTGTTGTCCGATCGCTCCGTCGCGGCCGGAGCCTTGACGTCGGGCTTCATTCCCTCGAACTCTCGGTCCTGGAACTTGTCGGCCTCGACCTGGATCGCGACCCGCCCGTCTCCAGTTTGACCCTCCTCCTCGATGGGTCTGACTTTGGCGACGGTCTTGTTCTGGTCGGAATCGCCGAACGAATCGTCGTCCTCCGAAACCGGGAGGTTGGGCATCATGGGGGGTTTCTCGTCCTCCTCGTTCTTCCTCTGCAAGTCCTTCATCTGACCTGCACTGATTCGGGTGATGGAGCTCCTGGGTTCAAAGGTCGACGGATTGTCGATCAATCGTAGGATAGTACTTTTACTGACTAATGGTCATCAACTAAGCCTAGCGAAAACCCGTCGGCTATTTGTACGTCAATGTTGTTATTAAGTAATTAAGTATAAATAGCCATTATTTAGTTAGAGTGCAGTGAATTTGGCACGGGCTTTAGATATTGACATCGGTCTCGACCGTCAAGAGAGTGGGACGAGTGGTTTTCAAGTCGACGTAAATCCGGCGACGACGGCGCCAGTGTCGCGATGCGACGGCAACAGAACCTCTAAAAAAAGTACCGTGACTCACTTTCTAATCTTGTTCGAGGTCGGGATACGTTGGAATTCTCCGGCAACTGCAAATAAAAAGATAAACTAAAATCAGCAATTGTTGCTTCGACAATCCGCTCGAATGCCCCCCCCCGATCGGCTGTTCATCGAGAAAGCAGGGGCGTACGTCGCGGTGTCTGTTTCTACGACGACACCTGTCACGATCACAAACGTTTGCAATTTTTGCTTTCATCAATAATTCGCAGAAATTACTGTTATTAACGGATTATTATTATTATTATTATTATTGTTGTTGTTAATGAATTATTTCACCGATTTCTGCTTCTCCAGCAACTCCTCCAATAGCCCGACGACGTTCGGATCTGCGACATCCAACGGGGTGTTGCCCTGAAGGATGGATATTGTAGTGTCATTGTAACTAATTAATTATTATTGCCAGCTAACTAATTACAATTGCCATTGTTTGGCATTATTTTCAAAAGTGTTTTGCTCGGAGATTTTACCGACAATCTCTAAGAATGGGGATGATGACGATTATGGTGGTGGTGGTGGTGATGATGATGATGAGGAAGATTATTTATAGATGACGTGGTATTAAACGTAATTTCCGTCGTCGTCATGATCAAGTGGGATGAGTGAAGCACTTCAGGTGTTGATGAGTACACTAATTCACAGGTGCTAACAATCGTGGTCAATGTGAAGAAACGTTCAGTAATCGTAGTAATTTGGTAATTTGCAGTCATCGCGATCACATTAATAATTAAAAACACGCAAACATGGCCGTTCGTCGCAGTTACCTGATGATTGACAGCTCTCAAGTCGCAGTAGTTTTCTGCCAGCAATCTGCAGGCTTCCTCCTGCCCCCAGTGGGCGGCACCGTGCATGGGGGTCCAGCCCTCGTTGTCGACGGCGTCGACTGGCGCCCCGAGTTGTATGAGGTGTCTTGAATCAAAGTAAAATCGTGTGCGTAAAAAATTGATGGCTAACGTTTAACTAACTGCAGTGAAATGTCTCACTTCATGATTTCCTGGTAGCCCTTGACTGCAGCCACGTGCAGGGGCGTCGCCCCGGTCCTGTCGTCCACCGCACCCTCATAAATGCCGGAGTGACTCCATTTCCCGATGTCCTCCATCATCATGCGCTCTTCTGCGTTGCGAGCCTTGTTCCCGTCTATTCCTGTTTATGTGAGGGACATCGCAGGTGTTGATATGCATTATTATAACTGCAATGGTGACTAATTTGTGTCCTGTTCGTTCCAACTGCCGTAATGAAGTTGACGGCTGCGATTGCGAAAGTTGTTGCGTCATTGCGACGGCACACCGAATCCCGGTTTTTAAGCTCAAGGAGGGATGTCAGAAAACACTTCGTCGACAAATAAGGATGACAAAGTACTTCAAGAAATATTCACTTGAAATTAATTTTAAATGGAAACATATTCCTCTGGAAATCAAAGGAAGTTGCCCATGCAACATTTTGCTGACTCATGGCAATAAAGCAGCATTAGCAGTAAATAAAATAGCATTCAGTCGCATCACTTCACATTTCATAGCAAATCATCCTAATAATTAGAATCGGATCGTCCGTGGGGCACCTATGTGAAAATCTCCGAGAAATTCTGGGAAAGAACGCATAAATTCAAATCGAGCAGCCTCACAATCTCGCACGCCCGAAGCCTCGAGAAGACACACTCCACTCCACAGCGAGTCTGGAGATCGAACACGAGATCATTGCAACGAAAACAAACAAAAAAGATCGACAGATATCGAATACAATAGATATCGGTTCATGTCGGAAGTCAAGGATAAGCGAATGATTCGAACTCCGCTCGAATCCCGATCCTCGAGCGGGTGCAAATTCTAATCTCGGAAATTATGCTTCAGACGACCAAATTCTCCCTAATAGTTTTTCTTTTTTTTTTCATTATAGCAAACGATAACGTCGGCGTTGCACATTCGTCGACGTGATTGTCGTCGTTGTCGAGCACTGTGTATCATTACGACCGGTACAATCGACACGTCTACTACGTCATACTACAACTCCACAATAACAAATACTACATTTACTACCTTTAATCACAACTCAATAGAGCACATATGCATGATTGATAACGATGCAGCACACGTCTGCTCGCGATACTGCACGGCAACTGTCGCGAACGTGACCCCGATCGTGCCAGAACTCGATCGCAGACCTCTGGGTTCGAACCCCAGCTTGCATCAGCACCAGAGTAAAGCGATCCTTAACAGTCAGGCGAAATGAATGCATTTAACTAGGCTCGCCATCGCGATCTTACTTCAGCAATTAACATGAGAATGGTCTACACTGGCACTCAACGACAAGTGCTCGACGCTGCCAGCATCGCACGTACTTTCGCCAGTGCAAGATCACCATAATTTCTGTAAATTACCATTATTATTATTATTATTATTATTATTATTATTATTATTAATTAAAACTTTTATTTATTTATTATTGTTATTTTTTTTTAATACTTGGACAAATGAATCTTTTATTGTGCATTGATTTCCAAATCAACAGTTGCTCTGGCAACAATTCAATTCATATTATTATATTCAAGTTGTCCCATTGAAATTATATAAAAAAAAAAGCAGGGTCGACCATGCCCTAGTGACCGAGTGACCGTGGACAAGTCGAGTCGGAACCCGGTCTACATTAACCAAATTGACGCCACCCAAACGATCGCCAAGGTAACAACTCGGTGTCACACCACCACCACTCACCTTGGTCCTTCATAGTTTCCTCCAGCAACTGGGTCATGCTTTTGGTCTGCGACAAGTCGAGGGGTAGCTCGCAGTCGCAGTTTATAAGATCCAGCCTGGCACCCCGTGCTATCAGGAACCTGTAAAAATTACGTGCAGAACGTCATGACGCTTATCAATCGACGGATCGGCCTTCAAATTCTGAGGCGTCTCTTCGAGAGGTCGCTGGAGAAACCATCGCCAGACGACCCGGGCACCTACGACACCGTGCTTGCAGTGCCGTTGCGGTGTCGTCGACACCGAGCAGGTGGCACTTTATAAATTGACCGTTATTGTTATCATCATTAGTAGTAGCAGTAGTAATGCATTAATTTAGATGGTAAATTATCAGAAGAAAAATATGAAAAATGTTGGCTTAGAAGCATTGCATAATACAAAAAGACTGATTACTAAACAGAGCAGTACGATCGTTACAACGTTAAGCACGAACATGTTGTAGTAATAACCGAAAGTATCCATTCTGAACTGTCACAATAACAAAGTTGCTATGTAGCCATTATATGTCAATCAATTATTTATTCAATCAATCAATCAATTAATCTAACGATCAGTCGTTCATTCAGTGGGCAGTATAATGACAGTTAAGCAGCTTACAAAAAAGATAAAAGAAAGAAAAGAAAAAAGAGGAACACCCGTAGAGAATGTCTTCCCATCTGGGGATGACCTATAATTTCACAATAATTATTTTATTTTATGATGCCCTGTAATTTCACAACAATAATTTTACATCACGACTTCTTTCACGTATTGTTCGGGAAACGGATAAACGGTTTACGAATATTATTTATGTAACACTCGTATATAACAATATTTATGTATTAGTATTATTATTATTATTATTATTATAACTTATGAGTCATTATATTACGTGTGTTCGTGTTAATGTATTCAATTCGATCCTCGAACTGACGATCATATTTATAGCACACTGCGAACTTCCAGAAGATTGGTGCACGTTCAATAAGATCGATCAGCATGAATGCGTAAATATTTTACCGATTACAAAGCACATATTAGTAACTTCTAACAACGACGACGATGATGATGATTATGATGATAAATTGTGAGAAATTGTTAACATTAATTGTTACTATTATTACTATTATTATTATTATTATTATTAATATTATTATTTATATAATTTCTAACAATTAATAATTGTTATTATAATCATGATCATCATAACATAATGATGTAACAATAATTATATTACATTTAATCATAATAATAATAATATCCATTCATCTATTTATGAATAAGGAACCTTGCTAATTCCTACATTAGCAGATTTATTTATGTCTGTAATAATATAGATGGCATTAATAATAATTACATTTCAGTTCAGAAAACACATTTTAGAATTTCATATTTTTAGAAACCTCAGGCTTCAAAAATAAATATAAATTTATAAATATAAATTATTATTATTATATCATTGTTATTATTATTATAACTATTATTACAATTAAGCTTCTAGCATGCAAATTGTAAATGCACGAAATCATGCATATCAGGCACAATTATTTATCCAGACACACATTAATGCTTGCTCAATCAGGAATTCAAACTCACTTGGCGATCTCGATAAACCCAGACTGGGCAGCGGCGTGCAAAGCCGTCCAGCCTTCGTTGTCCCTCATGTTTACGTCGATTCCTTTGTCTACCAGGAACTTTACCATGTCGATGTCTTCGTTGATGCAAGCCTTTTGAGCAAGCATTTTTAAAGTTTTAATCAAATATTGGACACAAAACATTAGAAAAAAAATCACATTGTGGCCTATTAATATTTTCATACAAGGTGAAGGAGTAAATCTTATTAGGAAAGTTGGTAAGGATCAAATAAACAAAAGGCTAGCAGTGGTACATCCTAAAGGTCACTAAAAAAAATACTTAGAAGACTAAACTTACTCCAATTTCAAAGAAATAGTCACTAATTTTTTGGCCAATTCGTCTACAAATTAGCAGAGTAGTACATTAAGTGGCAATATAATCACCTGGTGGAGGCCAGTTAATCCGTCTACGTTTGTTGTGTTAATGTCCGTATTTGGATTTTTCAAAAGCTCGGCTACGTCTTCCGTACTGCCACTAGAGCAAGCCGCCAAAAATACACACCCATCGGGGAATCGAATTTTATATTTTGACTTTTTTGATTCGATTTCGAGCCTAGGCTTCTTGTTAGTATCTCCCGTTGAATTGTTGGTTTCAATAAAGAGTTCGTAACGTCGAACTTGTTCTTTTCTCTTTTCGTAGCTACCGAGCCTATTTTCTATTACCGCTGCCATCTGAAATAAAACTCCACGAACGCTCCAAATTTGCTATTCGGAAAGCGATTAGATTTTTTAAAAGATGTTTTTTTTCTACTAAACCCGATGTGATGAACGACTGCTATAGCGCTCAATCCATAACATTTACAGTTTGTCGTTGCTTATGTGCAATTTGAAATGGTAATTACATTTTTTATTTAAGCACTTATTACATATTTTTATGTTTATCAACATCAAACATTGGCAGATGCGTTTAATATCATTTTTAAAGACACTGCCGTTTTTTGTCAGAATAAAATAGAAAATGATTTCGTTTCAATTATAAATATTTTTGATTTTCAAAGCACATCATAAAAACAAGGACGAAATTGTTCGGACCGGATCGCGCCCTAAACGTTAGAGAGCAACAAAGTTTTGGCCGGTTGGCGGTGAGAATGGTTGGTGGTGCGAAATCTGTCAAAGAGTTATCTCAATTCAAATATGAGAAACTGAAATTTGGAAGTTTGTAAACATTTTTTTTTTGTCATTGACCGGTGATTTAATTGGGTGATTTCTATTAATAGATATCCAATCGGCTAAAAATATTGCAACAAGTCCAAATAAGGATGGCAAATCTAATTCAGACGTTAAAGCGGGAAATAAACCATCTTCTTCTGGATCAGAGTCTCCTTGGTTGACATCATCAAAGCCGACAAAAAATGGTGTCAACATGTCATTAGAATAATAAGTGATAATTTGTTTATTTACGAAGGTTTGTATTTTTTGATAGGCTCCCCCACAAATGGTGTCAAAAAGTCCTCTCAACACTCTTCAAACTCTAAGGGTGTCTCCAGGAAAAGAGTGAGATGCATTGTGTCATCTGATGAAGATGAAGATGTAAGACATGAAAATCATAATAAAAAGCTTAAAATCGAAGAGAACAATCAGAAATTCAGTTCAGACAATCTGGAGAACTCAAAGAAGACTATTTTCATGCTCTGCCTTAAGTTTCCAACAATTCAGAGGCCTGTTAGTTGTGCATTCCAGACTTATTATTGTTCGTCAATTAGTAGTTTCAAAATTTTCTGACTACAGCCACATGTTCTGGACTTAAGCTTATTTATGGATCGTTTAAATGTCTATTTATGTGAGACAATATTCTAGTTAAAAACGTTTTGTTGCAGGACATTGTTCGGATCCTGAGGGAAAGTAATTTCAATGTCGAATCTGCGACAGTGAAACTGACAGCACTCCAAAAAACAAAATGTATTTTATTTGTTCTTTGTTCACAGTTTAATATGGGAAAATGGTAAAGACTATTTCTGTTGCAGCAGCGTGCGAGTCGCCAGAAAAGAAGAATAATTTCGGAAGCATCAAGGCCTTCAAAGCGAACAGGATGATGGAGCGAATGAATACATCCAATGCCAGTAACAACTCCATGCTCTCAAATTCTCCAAACAAAGAAGAAGGTTTGATGTTTTGGCTAATGTTTTTGTCGACATTAGGGCATGCCGTGTGTTACCGGATCTTTCCAGCTGTTGTTATTAGTAGAATTATTGTAGGAGAACTATTGAATGAACCAATATTGTTGTTATTAATTTTTTTAATAACAATTGGATGTCATTTAACCCATCCCGATGCATCTTGCTCGTATCTGGTGTTTGTGAAATGTCCATATTTTTATTTCTGAAGTCTCATTTGAGCTTTCATTGGTCCACAATCCTTGCCAGTTCCTCTGAAATAATTTGCCAACGGTTACTACTTTCACGATGAATTTAAAGATCGTTTTTGTCTAGGATCGCCAGCGAGCTCGTCCCGAGTAAAAAAGATGAAGAGGGTCAAAGTGGTCGAGTCCGATTCGGAAGGCAAAGACGAGAATGCCGTCGATGATGACGAAGACGAAGATGAAGGGGTGCGCTAGAAACTGTTCTTTTCGATGTGAAAATATAATATAATATCTCAGGCTGAATTATTGAAAAGCTCAAATTTAAAGTTTAACTGCAACTGCATAGAGAATGGTTGGAATTGTATTCTTGAAGAATAAATAAATAAATAAGGAAATGCGTGGAATTGGAAAATACGAACGAGGCACAAAACAGCGGACATCGTTATTGCTCGTTTTGTTTTTTACAGAAAAAGGGTGACCCGATCATGCGGGGGATGGTCTTAAGCTTTTTGAAATCTGCCACGCTGGAAGAACTGACTTCCTTGAACGGATGCTCGAAGAAAAAAGCCGAGTCCGTCATCAACATGAGACCCTTTGAAAGCTGGAGAGACCTTGTGAGTCGAATTTCTTCCGTCCGATGCAATAATGAACGAGAACGACGATCGCGCAATTCCGAGTTTTAAGTAAATTACAATTTCGGGTAATAATAAGATCCTTTTTTTTAAGATAATAATCCTTTGTTCTCAGTACGAGCTTCTTCTTAAATGCACAAATTTCTCTCCATTATCTCCCTATTGCATCGACCACCAAATCATCACGCTAATCTGTTTGCAGGAAAAAAAACTCGAAGACAACAGGCAGGTCGGCCACTGGTTGGTGGAGGAATGCCAAGACCTGCTAAAGGTTAGGGACAATGTCAAGCAGTTGATGGAGAGCTGTCAGATGATCTCGGCCAACCTCGAGTCCTCCATCTCGGACATCATGGGCGGTCGGGGAACTCAACCGAGCGGGGGACGGAGGAAGTGCGGCTACCTGGTCGAGCAGCCGGCACTCATCTCTCCAGGGTCGGTCGGAGTTTTTCTAGTCGCATTTCTAATTTGCTCGGGTTAATTTATCGAATAATTAATCAGGTTGCGTGATGAACGATGATTTAATCAATTGTTGTTTTTTCGATTGCACGAGCGTTAAAAGTTGAATCACTTTTGATTGTGATCGTCGAGGTCATCTGTGGTGATCCAGGTAATATATAACAGACAGTAATTTCAGAGATGTAGGTTTTTGCAGCAGAAACAAATTAATGTCACTCTTCTATGAATTTGTCTTATCGTCGTTGCCTTTGTTATATCCGCTGCTCGTCACGAACATTCGCTCGATCGGGCGAAGAGATTGATGGGTCAGTTTCTTCCACAGATTGAAGCTGACTCCCTACCAGATGATAGGCATCAACTGGCTCATAATGATGCACTCTCACAAACTGAATGGCATTCTTGGAGATGAAATGGTCAGACACTTTCACATTTATTGTTTTTTAGCACCTTATTGGATTGCTTTCTTTTATAATATTTACTTGGAATTTCTTAAGCGAATGCTTATTGTGCGACCCGCGTCCTCGTCAATTTTTCCATGCTTTTGCTCAGGGTCTCGGCAAGACCATTCAGACGATCGCCTTCCTGGCTCACCTTCTATCGCAAGGAAACAGAGGACCCCATGTCATCGTCTGTCCTTCTTCAACCATTGGTTAGATTCAAATTTCCATCATCCTATCGCATTGCGACAACATTAGCAACAACAATTATAAACAATCCTTATTTTACTTATTCATCAGATAACTGGCTGAGAGAATTGCAGAAATGGTGTCCGGCCATGAAAGTCGTGCCTTACTACGGTACCCAGGAGGAGAGGAGGGACCTGAGGAGTCAACTACTGGACGGGGAGATGGAAGTCAACGTCATCCTCACTTCGTGAGTTCATTTCCTTGTTTCAGTCATTATGTTTTGACACATAGATGTTTCCTTTTGTAGTGGAACTTAAATGGGTATTCTGTAAATTAGGCTTGCTGATTTGTCTTCGATTTGTTCAGTTACAACATGGCCTCTGGCAGCCTGGAAGACAAGGTGCTCTTCAAGAAGTACAAGTACGTCTACGCCATCTTCGACGAGGGTCACATGCTCAAGAACATGGCATCCAGTCGTTACAAAAATCTCACCAGGATATCGGTGAGAATTACAAACTCCCTTATTGGTGGATTGTAAACTTACATCTGGAGTGGATTGCATTACTATCTGAACACTTCACGATTACATAGTCGTTACTAGAAAAATACTTTCAAATAAATTAAACTTAAAAGTTGTTACATTGATTTTTATGATCACAAAACATTATCTCTGGACCTCGTTGTTATTTGCATCTCTGCGCAGGCAGAGAGGAGACTGCTCTTGACCGGCACGCCTCTACAAAACAACCTCCTCGAACTCATCTCGCTCCTCTGCTTCCTCATGCCGGACATATTTGCCGGGAAAACCGATCACTTGAAGAAAATATTCTCCGTGAGTTGCAAGGCCTATTACTAACTGAGCGTTCGTCTTAACTGTTAGACTGTTTTAACAATGTTTTGTTATTGACTTTGCCGTGTTGGCGGTGCGGACATAAACCGGCCGATTGTAGCTGATTGTAATTGATGCCACAATTTGTAGCGTTTCCAGGCGCTTGCCATGCTAAGGCCATGTTGTAACCAACTCTTGATTGATTGGGCAATATTTGATTTTGCTGTCATTAAAATATTTTACTTCGATTTAAACTTCTCTGCAAAATGTCCTTGCAATTCTACCGTTTATGTTCGACAGGCCGCCAAAAACGAGAAGAGCGACACGTCTGCCAACGACGGCCGGGGTACCTATGTTCAAGAAACTTTGAAGCAAGCCAAGAGAATATTGCAACCGTTCTTCCTGCGAAGGCTCAAAGCCGACGTGTTACAGCAGCTTCCCAAAAAGACCGAGCACACGCTCAGGGTTTCGCTGACCCCCGGTCAACTTGACCTTTACACCGACCTCAAGACTCAGTTCATGAGGGATGTGACTGAGAAGAATCCCCTGAGTTCGGGGGCGTCCATGATGATGCAGCTGAGGAAGGCAGCCAATCACGAGCTACTTCACAGGAGGAATTATGAAGACTCTAAGTTGAAAGTCATCACGAAGAAGTTACTAAAAGTGAGTTTTGATGTTGTCATCGTTAGTCACTCGTAGAAACTCTTGTGAGCGGCTGGGATTTGAACTCCTGACAGCCTTGCCAAAACGAAAGCTTTAACCATTCCGTTATTGAGTTTTTTAATGGTGTCATTATAATGGGTTTTTTTATTTTTCCTTACGTTTTATTAATATTTACTCATCACCATTTGCTTTGCTCGATCAAGGACCCGGAGCACAGGAGTTCGGATGAGAGTGCCATCTACGAAGACCTCCAATTCATGTCAGACTTTGAGATCCATTCTCTCTGCAGGAAATACAAGGTCAGTTGAAGCTCCGAATGATGCTCTGTCATAAGCAATGCTTAGCATGTTGTCAGCCCTCAGTTCGACGATCACGAACTTGCCATGCATTAGATATTCAGACAGCTATTCTTTTCATTTTGGACAAATGAACAGGGTTAGAGCTTGTTGGGGTTGGGCAGATGTTGTTATGGTGATGGCATTACTAATAGTGGATAGATGGATAACTGACTGCTTAGTGTTTTATTATTTATGATGATTGTTGCTATAATTTTATGAAGTCGTTGACATGATCCCCATTTTCCAGGTATTGAAAGACCACTGTCTGCCCATTGAAACGATCCTCTCATCAGGAAAGTTCAAACAGCTCGACAACTTATTGCCAGCCATGAAGAAAAAGGTATTTTTGTGCTGGCATGTTTTGGTTCTCAAGTTTGGGTTGATTTTTCATATTTCCACTGTTATCGTTAATTTCTTTGTTAATCCTTATCATCGTTATTACTGTTATTACAACTGATCGCTGTTACCAAGTTGTTTGATTATTAATGAATGTCGTCATACGTCAACGTATAATGTATATATAACATATTATACATATAATAATCAATATTGTTATTTTATTGATTACTTGTGATTACTCTCTTCAGGGTGACAAGGTGTTGCTGTTCAGCCAGTTCACCATGGTGTTGGACATTGTTGAGGTATACATGGAGGAGAGGAATTACAAATACCTACGTCTTGACGGTTCGACTCCCGTCATGGAAAGGTGAGGGAGCATGCAAATCTCGTTTCACATGTGAGTCGTGCAATGTCGCCTGCCCGTTCGGGAAAGTCTTGAAAATATCTGCAATTTTCTTGCATAGTATTATGACACTCGAGTATTTTGAGTGACATGAATGTTGCCATTAATTATATTATCGTAATAATTATTTTATTATGATGTTTTTTAAATTAAAAATTTAAATAAATTTGTAATAATTGTTATGGCTACCGTCATGTGCGTTGTCGTCTTAGGCAAGAACTGATAGACCAATTCACAGAGGACGATGACATCTTCGTCTTCTTACTCTCCACGAAGGCAGGTGGCATGGGCATCAACCTGGTGGCTGCTAACGTAGTCATCCTCCATGACATCGACTTCAACCCTTACAATGACAAGCAGGCAGAGGACAGGTGCCACAGGGTCGGGCAGACGAGGTACTTCCCGGCTCCTCTCGTTTTTTATCCGTCTGCTATCTATGGCGCAATCATTGCATTAACGTTGTTCCCGGCCAACAACATTAGTTTGTCGTCTGCTTTTTTATTTATCGCGTTATACGTCATTTATCACGTATTCATCGAGTCATCGTGTGCGAGTGAGAAAAATTGTAAACACTTAAATTTGATTTGAATTCCAGGGATGTGACGCTCTACAGACTTATTGGCAAGAACACGATAGAAGAAGCCATGTTGAAATGCGCTCAAGAGAAACTCAAATTGGAGAGGGAGGTTACCAGTACAAGTGCAGGTGGGATGACTGTTTACAATGTTTCCTTCATTGACACGTTCTACAGAAATTCACCTGCGCCAACATCGCGTCCTCCGTCAATCATGCCGTTGCTGTGACCGCACCTAAGCACAACTCGTAAATACGTGTTTTATTGCTCAGCCAGATCTTTTGAACTACCGTTTCCACTAGAGAAAGTTTGCAGAGCTATTTATGAGATAACAACAAAACAACAACAACAATAACAATTTGCATGGCACCACATATGGAGTGTCAGGAATTCCTATTACTCCGGAGATAACGTCTACCGATTGGATCTGAGCCGCTCTCAAGAGTTTCTACAACTATTGGTCTAATTTGGATTAAATTGCCTGCACTTCTTTATTCGATGTTATTATTACTATTACTATTATTATTGTTGTTGTTGTTGTTATCACTCACGGACCAAATTAAATGCGTAAAATTATTTGTCCACGTTAGTCGTCAGTAACGATTACCAATGGCAATATATATTTATACAAGAATATTAATCCTATAATTTATGATAATGTTCATTACACAAATTTTAGATGAAGAGATGAGTTCAGGCGACGTGGCATCCATGCTGAAGGAGGCATTGAAGATGAAGTAGCGGCCCGCTTCCTTTTTTGTCCGCTATCTTAATAAACCGCCGTAGCACGGTTACGAAAGCATGACGAATTTTATATTTACAACCCGATGGAGTTCGTCGATCAGTTTTTAAAATCTGATTGCGGGGTCGACGCAGTTTATTTTTTAGCTTCGAGCACCCCTTTCAATCGATTTCGCGTTGATCGTCTGCAACTCCATCGAGTGAACGCTGATCCAAAACTCATGATTTTAGCCTCCACTATCAATATATTCTAAAGTTATCTTTTTAGATTTCTAAAATTAAATTTGAATCAATTGAATTTAATTTGGGATTGGGGTTTCTTTTCACATGGGAAATTAATGGTTTACATGACCACAATTTTTGGCAATTACGAATGTACATTTCTGTTGGTAAATTACTGAGAATAAAAACCAGATGTTTTCTATGTCATTGTTTGTTATGCCAAATTCGGGAATGTATGCAGATCACATCGGCTTGCCTGTCATAACTTGTTTGCAGTAATTGTGCGAGTGATTGCATTGATGTCTGGTCATTATTACAATTGACAATTTCAGTAGGTGATGTGCCTGGTCTTCGCAGGATAGTCCTTAAGAGCCCGCTGGTAGAGAGCAGTGGCTAACCATTGAGACTCAGTATTCCGTAATGGATATTAATTATAGCGCATTCCCTTCAGATTCGGTAGGTGATGATATATCTAGTCTTCAAAGGATAAAATCCTCAAGAACTACATCATTCATCATAGGGAAAGAATTTAGCGATTGTCGAACAAAATATGTAAGGTTGCTTCCCATGAGATGGTACTATTTTTCATGTATAAATGAATCTACATCTTGACGGATCTACTTATTTATCCCTTCAGATTCGGTAGGTGATGATATGTTTAGTCTTCAGAGAACTTGGTTCTCAAGAACAACATCATTCATCATAGGGATTGCAAGCTAGCAACAGATAACTGCTAAGAATTCATTTGACAGCACCAAAATACCAAACCAAAAACGCCAAGCCGAACCCAAAATGCAATGCAGCACATCCGAGAGGAAGTGAAACTCTGGCACGCAGTGATATAAGAAATTGAATTTGTATGCAACATAAATATTTAATTTTATTTATTTAAACAATTATTTATTATCAGTAAGTTTTATTTAAATTCTCTGAACTATTTAAACACCTCTTGTATTTACGTTAAATTATAAAGCTTAGCTAATGTCTATTTTTTAAACTGTAAAACACATATTAATGTTAAGCACTACCATTTTTGTATGTAATTTCATAAACTATTTTAGTTTTAAATAAGTTTTAAATTAAATAAATTCAGAATAAACAAATTTTTAAAGTGTGGAATAAACAAATTTTTAATATGTGTAATAAAATTGCTTTTCATACACTTCGTGCTGCTTCTCACCTTAGAGTTTTTCGAATTCGTCGTCATAATAATAAATGTATAGGCTCTCGTAAACAATGGCTGAAAATCTGGATTCTCTTCGAGAGGTATTCCTGACTTAGTTGTTGACTTTTTTCATGTCAGACCTTTTGAGTCAATCTCTTATTCAATGAATAAAATTTGCTTCTACAAACATTTGGTGTCAATTCTAATAAAGCACTCACTAAACGTGTCTTATGAGGAAACATATGAAAGTAAATTGTAATAATCTTAAACTGAATTGTAATCCAACTGTTAGGAGTGAGAGTACTATAATTTTGTAATGTAATGTTAAATTGGTTTCTTGTTGGATAGCTTATAATTTTCATATCATAATTCGTTGTAATAATAAAATTTGAATTCATTTTAATGGGTTTAAAAGTTTCCTTTTAAATGGGTTCTGAGAAATGTCAAGAAATGATTCTTACATATCATTCCCTTTCTTAAAAGGTTGATGAAGACGACAATGAAGATGATGTCCCTCTAGAAAGAAAGAAGAAAATGTTCACAAAGGAATGTTAGTTCTGAAGTCTTTTCAAGAAGATTATTCTAATTTATTATTTGTTGTATGAGACTGAATAATGGTCAAATAGAGTTGAATTTAGAAGCTATGTTATAGGAAATGGGTTGTGTATAAATTGCTTATGGAGCTACGTACATCAAAGGCGCTATTGTATTATCTATGCAATTGTAGTGATACCATTGATTTTGTCTCTTTGCAGTGCGGTGCATGATGTACGGCTTTGGAGATGACCCCAACCCATACTCCGAATCGGTGGACTTGCTGGAGGAAATGGTCGTCGAGTACATCTGTGAGATGGTAGCGTATTTTTAACATAGCCGTTTAACATGATTTTTGCAAAGTATAATTTAATTAAGAAATGGGGTACAAGTTGGCTCAGAAGGTTTTCGTTCCTGCGAGCGATGGTAAAAGCACGGTCGCTGCGTGTCGTGTTCGCAACCCGGCTTGAACCATCACATGGTGCCTCTGGCAGACGGCACCGTATAAACGGCCTGAGAGCCCCCGATGCTTAAGGTTATGGCACTATACAAATTCACTTATTATTATTAAGATAAAATCAATTATTTATTTATATTCGTCTTTCAGTTTGGTGGTTTTGTTAACTATTGAATTCATTGATTATTGTTTACTCAATTCCTTAAATTTTATTCGAACGGGCAATTTATATTTTATACCCGAGTGCCGGTAGCCGAGCGGCCGAGGCTTTCCCTTCAGAGTGGCTCTGTTAGGAGTTCAAATCCTAGCTGCTAACAAGGGTTTCTATAACAAATGTATAATTGCTGTTCAGCTGTTTCTTTAAATTTTGATCCAATTTTGATCCGTTTCCAGACAAAAAAGTCGCTCGACGTTGGCAAACCCGATCGCATTACCGTGGACGACATCGTCTTCCTCATCAGAAAGGACCCGAAGAAATACTCGAGGGTTAAAGATCTCTTGCTGATGAACGAGGAACTCAGGAAGGCAAGGAAGGCATTTGATGAGGGAAAATACGACAGCAAATAGCAGTTACTTGCAAATAAAAAAAAACAGGCATGGCGTGCTCATTATCGAATTAGATCTGTCGTCTGCTGTTAATGGTGTTGCAGATTCCCTGGCTGCACGTCACCTGGCATGTTGTAGTTCGAAGAAATGGTCTCTAAGTGTACATTCGCTTTCCTATTGAACCGTGTTAATTGCAAAGATGTTTGTTTTTGTCAAGCACTGACGTCCTAGTCGTCCTGGGACCTTGTCGAGTGCAACGGCCGTCGGTGATGTACCGGGCGTGTTGTGACGTGGATGTCCCTAGAGTCTCATTTCTTAGCTTTCGTTTGTTGTAGGTTGCGGTTTTTACCTTAAATAACGAGCGGTATATATGACTGCGAAATTATGGGGTGAGGAATGTTGTACAAGTTGAGCAATTGGATTCCTGGAGATATCGATGTACCGCTTTTGGGAGTGGTGAGTGTTTTATAGGAGTCCTCAATTAGGATTAAAATGTGGAACAATAGGGAGTCGAACTCTGAATTTTTGTTTGCCCATTTAGTGCGCCTATCGACTATTAAATTTAATAATTTAATTTAATTGCCAGTAATATTTCAATGACTCGATTAAAATAATGTAAATTGCTGCTTTCAGATCATCATCGACTCACCGCTGTTTCTTCAACCTACTGATTTCAATTTCATGTACCAACATTTACCTCACCCATTAAGTTCGTGTTTGTTATTGGAAGTCCGTCAGCGGGAATTCTCCCCTAGGACGTTCCTTTCTGATTATCACTTCGGTCTTTAGTTGATTTAGTTGGCTTGTTTTGATTCATGAAACTGTTAAAGTACTTGTAACCTTTCAAAAAATAGAAATAAATCAGAAAAAAATTAATACTGCAGTTGGTGTAAGTCTTTATGACGACATATTTCTCGCAGTATCAGCTACCAGACAAGCTGAGTAAACTCAAGGGTTTTTTGCTCGCGTGGATGTGTGTTAGTGCGTCGTATTTTACAGATACGCCATGTTTTCTCTTAATTAGGAGACGAACACACCCTATTTGTGATGTTTACAACATTTCTGATTTAATATTCATGCTTTGGAAGGCGTACTTTCGTGAAATAGGCCTAGCAGAGCTTAGGCTCAGCAAGCTCGTGCAGTGAATATTTTGTAAACTATCTTTAAATTGTATCTCCTCTCGGTCAAAATGAAAACAGGCAAATGCTATGCGCGCTATTTAGATCAACAGAACCGGGGGAGTCGGCTTACAATACCACAATAACACACTTCTCGAAAAGTTTGAACGACCTTTGATCATAAAACTACGATCAACAACGAACAAAAACTGCAGAGCCTTAAGCAGTAACGCAGATCGCAGTGTTCGACTCTCAAGGTATCACTTTTTAGCGACTTTAAATGTTGGCAGGTTCAAAGCTCTGACGCTAAGCGCATGGCGCTTTACAAATGAACTATTACTATTATTAAAGCTGAAAATCAAACCACTTGTTCGTAGGTCGACAACAAAGTCACAACAACGTACCAAGCTTACATACCGCAACTGCACATAATCGCATAAACCTCTCCTGGAAAACCCTAAAAATCTGAGATCGAATGACTGGATTCTTTTCGGAAAGACAGTCTCTTGGAAAACTCTTCCGCTCTTGTTTTAATCAGTAATCGGAAGGATCTCGTATTGAAGGATGACCGATGCGAGACATTTCGAAATCGATAAAACCGGGTTCGACGTTTTGAGGACAGAATGACTCCAGAGCAAACACAAAACCCGGAAAAGGCAGGATAATTTTATGCAATTATGAAACAAAATCACTCGCATGGAGGATGATTTGCATTTCTAGAGGGCATCAGTTATCAGTTAAACAAGCGGAATTGGGTCCCGATAGCGACCGGACAGGCAGACCGAATAACAGAAGTAGTACAAAACAGACCTCCAGAAATCTTGGGCCTCCGTCTAGGAACTGAAGCTAAGGATCATTAACATTGGCACGAGTGTACAGATGGGTATACAGCACACATGCCTAGGCTCCATATTGCATACGATCGTCTATATCTCTGCAGTCGCTAAAAAGGCTTTGCTTCGTCTCTGTAGCCAAGGATTCTCACTGCGCGATGTACTGTTTGCGTTTGGGCTGAAATAAGCTAGGGGCCTCCTCTTGCAATTTAGTCTAATTATCCGGCAAATTTGATCGCGGGTCGGGGGCTTTCTAACCCTACCTGCCAGCTGACTTTAATTGTTGTTACTTTTCCGAGACCGGGCGGTCTTCTGAAGCGATTTGAAAATTGAAGCCGTTACTTTGAAGAGAAGTAAATTTCCTTCCATATGATTAATAGCACCTCCGTTATTTTACCGATTGTCGAAGCGCTGGAACGGTTTTGAGAATATCAATGAGTTTATTTTTGACGAGACTCAATGCTGGCTCGCGATATTGGTTTTCGGATTACGTAAAATAAATTGTGATAAGCTTGCGTAACTTTTCAATTAGTTTTAGTTGATTGTTGTCATGGTATCGGAGAGAAAAACCATGACCGATATGTGTCGATTTCAGGAACGCAACAATTGCTCCGATTGTGCGCAAATTTTTCACTGACTTTTCCCGCTTTTCATGCCAATATGGATAGTTTTTCGTCCATAAAGAAAGAGTCAGACCAGGAAGGAGAAAGTGCCGAAGTTTCCGACGCTAGTCAGTCGAACGTTCGCACCATGGAGTCAGAAAATCTCCTTGACATGTCGCAGACGATTCAGCAGATTTTGGCTAATTCTGTTTCGACATGCTCGGCAGGACTGCTCTCTCCTTCACAGATTTTGCAGGCTTCTGCTTCGGCGGCCATATCTCTGCCATGGTTGTTGCCTCACTATCAACAAATGCTCATTCTACAACAGAGACAGCAACAGTTTCTTGTGCCAAATACAGCTGAAGTTGAGGATGGACAGTTGGTTGTAGTGCCACAGGCAGATGAGGGACAAGATGGACAGCATGAAACATCGGTTAGTTACTAACTAGCATTTATGAGACGATTGTTGGCCAGGTGACAGGTAAAAGCCAACTTACAGGCAGTGACATTTGGTACCCAACTCCATCCCTACCCCTAACCCTAACCCTAACCCTACCTCATGAGCCAGGAAATCTAAATAAAACTTAAAAGTTGCTGCTTGTGATTTGGCTTTTGCCAGTCGCTTCTCCAACCATCGTATGAGACATATTGTGCGTTACCTGCAATTAATTAGCAAATAAATCTTCTTGGACCATTGTCAAGCTTGTAATTGTTATTCTAGCAATTGTTAACAAGTTTAGAATTTTAAGAGTTTCAATTAGCTTTTAGTTCAGCTCATCCTTTTATTGGAAAATAATACCTTTACAGAGATGTTGAAGTTATGAAGGTTGATGGTGTGCCTAGGCTTGTTAACAGGAATTTGTGTAAATCATGGTGCAACGTTTTCTTTAGTTTCAGTTAAAAATGTGAAAATGCGTCTAACAGTTGCGTTTAGCCGACAGTGCACTAACGGCGTTTCTCTCTCCTCCGTAGCAGATCATGGCAGACTCGAACCCTCTCATCTCCGCTCTGCTACAGAGACAAGTCATAGCGCAACTGCAACAGCAACAACAAAACCTGGTGTCTGGGGGTCGAGAGGTCGGAAATCTCGTCAACTTGCTGGGGATGCAAGTGGCTCAGGCCGACGAAAATGCCAGGGCCCAGCAGGTCGGCAAGCAGGCGACTCCGCCCGTCGAACCGATAACCCAGAGGCCGAAACCCCCGAAGAAGCCGTTGACTCCGTACATGCTCTTCAGCAAAGAGGTTCGTATGCCCGTTCATCCATGCATCGACCTCACTACTTCATCCATAAATCCACTCGTTTGGATAAATGCTCGAAGTTCAAATGTTGGTGCAGCTGTAAAGAAATGGTTTTAACAATTGCAACCGAATACGTTGGCTAATAACTGGTCTCTGACAATTGGTCGGAATCTTCGGCATCATTGCCTGGGCGTATTAATTAGGAGACGGCATTTGATGACGGACAATCTTTGCGACTCGACTCGACTTTTGCGTCGCTTACGTCGCATCCAGGTCGGGTGTCTGGCGTTTGTAGATCGAAGAAGTTTTGTAATGTTTATTCATTTGATTCGACTAACTCATTCGACCGATCATGGTTTAGCTCGTTTATAGCTTTTAATTTAATCACGATGCAATCAACGGCGTCGAGACGAACGCGACATTTTATGACAATGCAACGATAACCACGGCATCAAAATTATTATTATTATTTATCTTCGTCGTCAGCACTGGCACCACGTCAAGGCTGCCAACTCCCACCTGTCCACGGTCACGGAGATCGGGGCCATCATCGGCAGCATGTGGAGGGAGCTGGATGCGGAACAGAAGCTCAAATACAACGAGAGGTTCACCAAGGACAAGGTGGGGCGAACGAGAGAGTTGGTCGTTAAGAGATGGCGTGCTAACGGCCGCCCGTCGATATTCGTCAAGTTTACATTCTTCGATGCCTCCGATGCTGCGGCCTGTCGTCGCTTTCACTCGTTATTATTTTTATTTATTTGGTTTTTTATTTTATTTATTACATCGATTAATTATTAAGAAGCGTCGTCAGTATCGGTAACGTTGTCGATAAGGAAATGTTTACGATGACTACGATGTTTATTTGCCACAAAGAGATTACGATCGCCTTGCAAAAAAAAATAATTTCAAACATCCTCTGAAGTTCTGGAAATCGATTTTTTCCCGCCTCAGATCCGCTACGACGAAGAGATCCGAGCGTACTTGCAGAACAACAACCTCAGTCCGTCGGATCTCATCCGGACTCGACTGAACAGGAAGAGGCCTCTGTCGCACCACCAACAGTCGCAACAGCTCCATTCTTCGGCCGCTCCGGCATCTTCCGTTTTGCTCCACAGCAGCGCGGCTTCCAAGCCCTCCTCCCCGGCCGTCGTCACGGCCGCCGCTCAGCAGCCGATAGAACTCCAGCAGCATCTGAACGTGGCTACGGGATTGGTGGGAACTTGGTCCAATCAGTCGATACAGCAGATTTTGGCTTCGATGGGATTCACCAATCAGGCGATATATTCGCAAGGCGACGGGGGCATAATCAGCACTCTACAGGATGCTGCTGAGCCCGCTCTACAGCAACAAGACGTCTGGAAAAACGAAGTGTTAGACCTTTAAATGGTATCCAATTCAAACAAGAGAGCCGAGAGATGAATTCGTTACCCCTATTACAATTGGTTTATCATGTCCGAGCATAGGAATGTCTTCAAAATAAATTTCTTTATATCGGTAATTCGTTAAATGCCATCATTTTGATAGCAACATCAAGTTCATTGAAACAACTTTAAGCATTTGTTGTGTGAACAATTAAGAAATATTTCCCTTACCACTTAATATTTACTGTTGTTATCGTAACTCAGAAATGAGGCAAGCCCAGAAGGCAATGAGAATGACCAAACCATCCAGTCATCGATGCCACCACCATCACCAAGCACTCAGCCATCTGGCACGGAAGCCAAGGTCTGGACCTGGCACCACCACCACCATCATCGACCCGACGATGACTCTCTCGAGTCCAATCTCCCCATGGCTCTCACCAAGACCCAGAAGTTGGACCACGTCGACAGCAGCCACGAAAATGACCACCTGTCCGTGCTGGCCAACGAACCGGAGGAGCTCTCGAAGAACCACGTCGGCACGGCCGGTCGCGGCTCGAACGAGCGGAACGCCTCCTTGGAAAAGTTGCTCCATGAGAGAGAGGAGGAGATCGCCAAGCTGAGAAAAAAATTGGAAAAGGCAGATCAGGAAATCGAACGATTGAGGAGGAGTCAACCGATCCAGTCGACCGTGACCTCCTCCCACCCTCCGGACCACCCGGTCTCCTCGTCCTCTCGTTGCAACGACTCCGACGGAAGCCCCTCCCAGCACCCCGAGGCGGCAATTGCGGGCCTGGAGGCATGAGGTCTGGAAAGACCGCATCCCTGCTGCTCTGTACGGATGTAAATTTAATGATGACTCTGCTGCTGCAAGGATTTGGTTGCACAACAGCTCGGTGACTTGGACTGGACGCCGCGCATATTCTCCTAAGAGTTCCGATCCTAGGGGACGAGCAACCCTCGGACGTGTCGCTGTAATGGACCACGGGGATGATGAATTTCGGTTCGGTTTTTTTTCCAAAAGGGAACTCGCTGAACCTGATCTCACTTGTCGTTTACTTTCATCTTTCATTATAATTTCTTTTCTTTTCAATGTTGTCTGCTCGCGAGAGGAAACGCTGCTGTGGTGTCGTCGAGTGTGTAAAGTATGTATAGATGGTATTTTTGTTGTGCTCACAAGTGATTTCATAAGGTCACCAGGGTCATACGTGTATCCCTCCTGTTTTTAGTCATTTTTATTCTTTCTATCGTACTTCTTTCAATAAAATGCCTGAGTCGTTTTGCGTTTCTTCTCGTTTCTTTTCTTTCTCAGAGTAAAAATGACATCTCTTGATCTCCGTACTCGGTGTTTGTTGTTGTATCGGGGGCCTCATTCCGGAAATCGTCTGCTGGTGTTGAACCACGAAGAACTGGTTCTGATCTGATAGTGCGTGTTATAAAGGGGCCCGCAGTGGAATTTCAATTTCAGTGACCTAGCCGTGTAAATACATTTCATTTGCATAAATAAAATACTTTTAAAGCATAATGTCAGATTTATGCTCTTCGAATTTCTTTGTTCAGATGCACAAGGTCCAGAAGTTACTTTGAGTAAGCCGATGCCAATGTTTATTGATGCTTGTTTGTGGAGAAGAAATAGGTTATCGTTCATAAATCTAGAACTTATTTAAAGATTGTTAATTTCACGTTATTGCCTAAATGAATTAATTATTCATCTTCTCTAGTAATCTGGAACCGCGAAGACCACGATTTTTGCTCCGATTGTCTGTCACGACACAAAACATCCAGCAGGTCGGGTCGTCGTAAACATTGCTCGGTCGACACACCCGAAGCGGCCTGATTGTTTAATCATTCATCCTCCGATCTCGCCGAAATAAAAAACAAAGTAACAAACAAAATGGCCGAGGAAATCGATAAAGTAAAAGCATTTGTTCTGCGCGAATGTCTAGAAATGAAATACAGGAAAATCAGTTGATTGCTCGCCTAGACCGGCGCCGAAGAAATTTGAGTCGTTGCAAGCACAGGATGCTGTTAAGTCGACGCATAATGATTCCAAAAAAGAAAGATGGCCTCCATTAGGACGATCCCCATTTACATAAATCAGCCGACGTCTCTGGCTAAAAACAAAAAATGGCTAAAAATGAAGCGCCGTCAATGCTTTGGCTTCAATCCAGACTGGAGTCTGTGCAGGGCTGATTTTTTATCTATCGTTGCCGAACTCCTCAGGAGCACGTTAGTGTCGCTGGTGGTCAGGAATAATCTAGAAGATCCGTCTCTGAACCGATCCCCTAGCTTCGTCACGTGAGAAAAACAACACGGCTGAGAAATGTCGGTCTTGCTGAAGGATCTTTTGCTCTTTTTCGAATTTTTCGTTCTCTCGCCGTTTTGCTTATTGATTCCAGAAGCCTGCAAGTCCTGCGTCGAGTTGGAAAGACCGTGATCGCGTTCTTGCGAGTCGCCCAGGTTGTCGCCGCTGACGTGGCGATTTCTGTTGGACGTCGCGACCGAGCCCAGAGACGAGGCTAGGGTCGAAAGAGTAACGACGTTTTTGTAGAATTCTTCTGCAGCCTCCACGTCGACGAAATTCAGGCCAACGATTGAAGTGACGAGTGTGGTTGAAGGATTGTTTGCCAGACTCCTCTGCATGGACGGGTCGGTTCTCAGAGCGTGGAAGTCCGCAGCGATGACAGAGTAGCCGGTTAGCGGACCCATTCTGTTGCGCCAGAGAGCAAAACCAGATCCGTGCTCGGCCAAGATGAGACACAACTCGTTTTTCGACGTGTCCAAAACCAGAACCGGCACGCCGGACTTAACGCAGGCCCAGTCTCTGAAGTTTCGGCAGAGTTGACGCACGCCCGAGGCAGGAGATCCCCCCAGACTACCAGTGGATTGGAAGGACCACTTTGGACCCATCATCAGATTGGCACAGCAACGAGAAACAAATATCTTGGATCTTTGACTCCTGTAGAAGATGTCGACTTGCATCAAGTCGTGTTCATTGAGTAAGTGCCTCTCCTGAGGCTGTTGAGGTTTCAAGTTTTGTAATTGGCTCGAAGTCGTCCGGTCGTGCTCGTCCGAAGCGACGGCCTCCTCTTCCTTGGCTGAGAAACGATCGTAGTGCTGCCTCCATTGGTTCTCGTGCTGTTGCCTCGTTTCTCCCATGGCATGAACGGCATCTTGTTGCTGAGATCCATGAAAATAATGCACCTCATGGAACTGTTCTCTTTGTGGTACGTTGAAGTGAGCGAAAGGGTGCTGGCAGGCTACTTCGGCCCCGACGAGCACTTGAAATCGATTCGCCGACCTGTCGTGCTCTTGCCGTGTTTGATCCTGGCCGTTGAAATTGTCGGACGTTCCTTGAGGCTTGGGAACTTTCACTTTTCCCAGAGAGTCGTACTTCTCCTTCAGAAACTTTGCCCCGTCGCAGCCGTCAGGGGATTCCAGGGCATTCTTTTGTTCGACCATGGCCTGGTGGCTGCAAGTAAGTTGATCGAGATTCGTCAGGCGACCCGACTGGAAGTCTGCCAGGTGTTGGTAATGGTTTCCGAGAGGATTGATGATTTCAGGACGGCTGTGTTCAATTCTGCAGTATTGGATGCCAGAGTGATTGGTCTGCTGCTGGTGGTGGTTGATCTGCTGGGAGTTGGGTTGGCTCTCCTGCTGCAAGTGTTTTGCATGGATTGAATCCTGGTATCCCATCTGATGGGCATGGATATGCTTTAGCACTTGTTGTTGATGGAATTGTTGTTGCATCAGTTGCTGCTGTTGAAGGTGTTGTAGCAACTTGTCGTCTCTCTGGACACTTCTGTCGACCATCAGATGCTGCTCTATAGGGATGGATTCGAGCAGTTTGTCCTGAACGTGTTGTAGGTGCTGGTTGGTCATAAGCTGAGGACTGCTTGGCTGGTTGTCCCCAGAAAGGCTCAGTCTTTCCAAGTCTTCCTCAATACGCGACAATCTGTCCACTTCGACGTGGTAGCGCTTCCTCGAATTCATCATTTTGATGTTCTTCGGGCCATAGCGATTAATAAAAGTCTGCAGAAAAAAAAAACACAGGTTGATGTTTCGGAGACGGGAGAGCGAACTGGTTATGTTGTTAACGCGTGTTGCAATCGATGCGATGCACGTGTGGTCGTTTTAGAATTAGGAGAAATTTTATCCCGCGAAGTAACACATCTGTTTATCGTAATCTTTTGGATGAGATTTGTCTTTCCATGTGCGTAAAAAATCTAACCTTGCAGGCAGAGAAGTTCGATCTACCACGGTTTTCGACGCAGTTTGCAGAAACTATGGTATCGATTCGTCTATGTTTTATTATTATTATGTTTTATTAAAACTAAGAGGCGAGCAAAACTTCATATTAAAAAATCAAAACATTCGAGTTTCCAAGCCAGTGACCGGTCGAAACATCTGTCAGAAGATCCAGTGTTACGAAGATCTCTTTATGGTTGTACGCAAGCCAAGGGAAGATAAGAAAGGAGGGAGAGGGGAATAGGTGCATAATGTATGCCAGTGTACGATTGTGATCCGCTCCACATGTTATAATATATGGAGATTACGGATGACAGCCCGAAAGGCAATTTGCAAACCTTACTATCTCTCGTTTTCCCTCTCTCCCGCTCAAGAGTCAATTAGCCGAGCGAACAGCCGCCATTAACCACTTTCGCCTTTTGCTGAAACCAGGGGTTATTAGAGGAGGTGACTCACAACTCAAGTTGTGGCCAAGAGCGTCTCCACTCCTATTTCCGCATCGAGCTTATTCGCCTCTCAATCTAACGCACGGATCTGGAAAAAGCGACCTTGCAGCGAGCAACGAATGCTGTATGATGCCGGGCATGTTGCCCTGATTCAATTTGTACAAAAAACCGAATGGAAAAAAAAAACTGTTCGATCGGATCCTGTGTACCATCTTCATCTTAGGCGGGGAATAATCATAGCACTACTTCGCACTCGCATTTTGCTTGTTCGTAGTTTGACGACTCGATAACCAGGAGTAGATTTCGAATACAACGTGTGTGCAGTCTCTGTCAGACACGAGAGTGCTTCGGAATTGTTCAAAGTCACCGCAGCTGAGGACATTAGTGCTGCTGAAATTACTTTCAGGCTCTTTCCCACTCCCATCCGTACCTTGCTGGAGACAGGCGAACAAGAATGCTCTGTCTGCCGTCACTTCAAACAGTTTCTAAAAAGTCAAAACAGGCGGTCCATTTGTTTTCTAAAAACCAAAATAGAACCAAAAACTGTGGAATGCAATTAAAGTTCGGTTATTTACAAAACGATAAAAACATGTTGCTTGGTTACAATTTTGCTTAGAAGTTTAAACAACAGCAAACAAGATTGAAATGGTAAAATTTCATCGAGTGTAATTAAACGCTACGACCTTGCCTCGAAAACCAAAGAACATAAAAAAAGAGCCGCTTGAAGATTCACAAGAAATAAAGTGGTTCTGTTTGATTGCGTGTCAATCAACGAGGGATTCACAAAGTAATTTGTTCCAATTCTGCCTCGATCTCTCTTTTCATCTTCTCATCAATCCAGTATTCGTCATTTTTTCTTGTGCACATCGGCTTTCTGTCTTCTCTTCTTTGAATTCTGACGAATTTCTAGAAGACAAAATCATTTTTTATAATCATTTCAAATTTATTTTCCTGTACGATAAGGCCCTAAATAATCCACAAATTCGAGAGGATTTCTTTTCGCTGGCAGCAAAATCCCGCCGAGGACGGAACTTCGAGATGATTTAGGTTGCCACG
Source organism: Hirudo medicinalis (assembly GCA_011800805.1). Lineage (NCBI taxonomy): Eukaryota > Metazoa > Annelida > Clitellata > Hirudinida > Hirudinidae > Hirudo > Hirudo medicinalis. The sequence goes on from MPNW01000126.1 coordinate 74,570, forward strand.
GGCATCATTTGAAAAATAAATAATACAAAAAAACCAGTGCGAACATTCCAACTTGTTGGAAGCTTTTGATCTATGTTTCTCGGAGATTCCGCAGACCTGATTCTGGGAAGAAACACAGAAGAATGAACATTTATTTTATATATAAAAAAAAATCAGTTCCCTTTTAAACATAAATCGAATAAACCTAGGATAAACTTTGCGCCTGTCGTTCTTCTCGTTTCGGTTCAAAAGTTCTCGGCAAGATGTTTGGAGTATTCGAGTGGAGTACTTAACCCCGAGGCTCTCATCAGCACATCCATTTGGTTCAGCATCTGAAGCTTTACCGGTACAATTTGCCGGCGGGGTTCCTAATGTTCTAGACAGCCTGGGAACATCACACCTGAGAATATGATTTCGTTTCTTATCGGCTTGGACCGGAGCGTGGCACTTGTGTTTAATGGATCGATATTTCATGCTACTCAACGACCTCGAAGCCATCAGGAGTTGCTCAGACCTTTCGGCCGATCTGATCTGCCTGAGAATGGCTGCTCTTCTCAGTTTTTCGTCAGTTCTCTCGCTGAAGAGATGAACGGGGAAGGGATTCGCTCTGAAAACCTCTTTAGGAGAAGCGGAGAAATCTCTTTCTGAGAATCCGGATTGGACTCTGCTTTTCTCCCTTTCCACGAATCCGAAAGGTTTACTGGTGCGCATCAAGAATTCATTTCTTTTTAACAAGTTTCTCTCTTTTCTGACTTTGTTGTTCTTCAACAGTTCGTCATACAAACCTTCTGCCGTACTAGACGGAAGTGGCAGAGCCTCGAATGTTCTCTTTAACTCCATGTTTTCCATGTCTCGCTTCATCTTCAAATCTCGCTCCAATTGCTTCGAAGATTTTGTCGAAAAGTTATTTCTCTTCTTTTCTTCCTCTCTTAAGGTCATACTGAATGGCTTGCAGACGGTTACCGGCTTTTTCGTTCCCCGAACCTTGAATCTAAAATCGGAATCTGAAGTTAGAGAGTGACTTCTTTTGACGGGCAGCTGACAGTTCAATGAAGATTCGTCACTCCCTTTGAAAAATCTGTTGATTTTGAAATTCAAAAGTGCGTCGCTATTGGACGGTCGGAGGTAGTCACAATTTGACCCGATGAATCTTTTATTTTTGGCGATATTCTTCGATGAGTACTTAGAACTAGTCTCGGAACTTAAGGATTCGACTGAAATACTTTCAGAATAAAAACCGCTTTGGAGCTTTGATTTTTTTATTTGATTTTTTTCCGCTGCTCTTCCAATAGAACGTTCTTTGATTCCCACCTGATCACACAACTCCAACAATTCTTGATGACTTTTTCGTAAGTTTTTTAATCTCCATCGAAATTCTTCTTCTGAAAGATTCGACAAATCAGGCACCAACCCATTGTTGTCTGCCTTCAAGTCGTAATAGTCGTTTTTTCCATCGCTTAAAAACATAACGCGATTTAAAATCTTCTATACACAAAATATTATTGTTATCCTGATAAAACAACGGCTCAGTAATCATGTAGTAACTACTTAGCTAAGCATAAAGACATTGTTGAAGACTTTATAAATAACATCACTGCCGTTGCCATAACAAACACCAAAGATTTTTTTTGGTGACTGTACAAATAAAAAGTGTCATAAAAATATGAAAAACGGCGTTACTTTAAAAGAAATATTTATTCAATCTGCCACAGCTCGAGTATAATTTGTCAAAATTTTTTACGCAATATTTTTCTTTGTAAACACAATTGTTCCTAATGTTATTGTTCGACCGGTGTACGTTCATTCTAATGTGATTCACAGATTCACATGACTTTAGCACTGAGGCTAAAAATTCAAAGACCGATATACTAATACGTTGACTTTTCAATTGGGTTAAAAGAAGATATTCTCGAATAAAATGTACTCCAGCGATGAAGAACAGAACATTAACGTTGAGAATCAGACGTCAGATAGCTCTAAGGCTCCATTGATTTATAATTCAAACAGAGATTTAGACAATAATCTAGTTCCAGTAAAAGACAGGTTTGCAAAAATTTACTCTTTCTGAGAGAGGTTTGATACTTTCAAAAGCTGAGTATTAATGCAATTACAGGTTCAATTGTGTGTATCTGATTTTTTACCTTCTGGGAATTGGTTGCTTACTGCCATGGAATTTTTTCAGCAACGCCAAACGTGTAAGTTATTGATTTACAACTAATTAATTTTCCCATGTAAATGTCTACAATCAACTTTTTCATGTCCTCCTTCTATTAACAAAAGCTTTCAGTGGAGCATTTTACATGAATCTGACATAAAACATGCAATTGTTACGTAACAATTTTAGAGAGTTTAGTTTAGTTATGTAACACCTCATGATCTTGTGCAACACAGGAAGAGCAGTCCTTCAAATATCATCACCATCGTCGTCGTCATCATCATCATCATCATCATCATCATCATCATCAGCATCAACTCACATGTCTATGAATTAAATAGGGTTTTCATGTTTTAATGGCCTTTGAGGAAATCAACCGATCACAATATAGAGTAGACGTTGTAATTAAATCGACAGGAATAATCACGACATCTGTCGCGTAACAAAACAACGATACGGTCGTAATTGCAAATCAATTAATAAAAACTAAAAAAATTAATATCAAATCGATCGATGAAGTCAAAGCCTGTCGCAAAATGTCTCCGTCAAGTTGTCGTTCTCCCCGCAGTACTTCTCGTACAAGTTGCGCAACTGCACCGCGAACGAGTCCGTGACGCCCTTCGACGATCCAGAGGTCCTCACCGAAGATCAGATCCTCTTCGTCAACTACCTGGAAATGGCGTCGCTTCTCCCCGGCATCCTGTTCACCGTCGTCAGCATCGTCATCACCAACCTGTTGGTCCTTGCGATATGGCCGAGATTAAAATTGGACCGAGATGGGAATGAATGATGAGCATTGTATTTTCGATGATGTCGTCGTCATTTCAAAATAATGATGATGATGATGATGACAATGATGGTGATGATGACGATGACGATGATGGTAGTGGTGATGATGATGATGATGATGATGGTGGTGGTGGTGATGATTATGATAATAAAATTGTGTAATACTTGGTAATTATAACAGCAATACAATTCTAATTATACCATTACCAATGTCACCATCAATGACATTACCATTATCAATGTCATCATCAATTGTCACCGTCGTCAATGTCGCCACCAGAATTTCAGCCAAGAAGAGGGTGATATACTCCACCGTCACGCTTTTCATGTTGTTTCTCTTCACGTCAATCCTGACGCACGTCGAGACCGACAAGTGTTGGTTTGGATTTCTTAACTATAATTATATAATAAATAATAATAATAATAATAATAATAATAATAATAATAATAATAACAACAATAATAATAACAATATAAATTATAATAAATGTAATTATAATAGAAAGTTATATATTTGAATAAACATGTTATTATTATTCCATTATGAAACTATAACAACAGAAATAATAATAATAATAACCTTGGTCTACATAGCCATCATCACCACCACCATTATCATCACCACCACCACCATTATCATCATCACCACCACCATTATCATCATCACCACAACCATTATCATCATCACCACCACCATTATCATCATCACCATCATCAATTTCGCCATTATCGTTTTGTTTTTGCAATGCATTTCATCATCAGTGGGCATCCTATCTTAATGATCAAAAAGAGCTAGAAGTATTATCTATAATTACCAACACCGCCATCATCATCATCGTCGTCGTCGTCATCATCATCGCCTTCATCGTCATCGTCTTCATCATGCTCATTTTTACAGGGCAGAAAGGATTCCTGTGTGTTTCATTGGCCACAGCTGCCCTAATGAATGGTAGGTCGTTTAATTCGGTGATGATGATGATGATGATGTCGACGACAGTGTGATGATGACAATATTAGTGATAGTAGTGGTGATAATGACGATGATCACGACGCCGATCCTTTTCA
>MPNW01000126.1:84834-87334 GCA_011800805.1 Hirudo medicinalis
GGCGCCGATAGCGCCGGCCAGGCGCCCGACTTGAGATCATGCCCTTTGAGCCGTGCGCGCGTGTATTTGCGATTGCATTGATGTGTGGATGGATGAGTGAATGGATGCTTGAATGGGTGGGTGAATGGATGCATAGGTTGCGTGTTCCCGTGCTAGAGCTATACAGTAAGAAAGAAGTGCGAAGTACTTTACAGGTGCCGCTCGTAGAAGCAGAATGTGAGACGAGAAAACAACCGTGCGACAGCCGTCTTGCTCGTGATAATGGTTATTATTATTATCATTATTATTCTTATTCTTATTATTATTACAAGTTGCTGAGCAATAAAATCCAAAGCCAATTCGATCCAAACTCGTTGAACTTTGACCTTTCACCTCCGAGCCGAAGCCCCGAGCAAGGTCGCTAGAGGGGCGAACACCCCACCCTTGTGTCTGCTCGGAAGAGTATCCTTCCTTCCAGCCTTCTTTCGATCAGTGAGCCTACACAGCCAGAAAGTGCTACGTGAGAGAATTGAATGCCGACCATCAAAACCATCAAAAAGAAGCGAGATCAATTTAGCCAGGTACGGAAGAGATCCACTTTAAAACCAGCTGAAGCACGTGTGCTTATCAGCAACCTGGATTGCATGGAAGTGACTGGACGTTGCGCAATCTCGACGAGAAGAAAGCCGGAAAAAAGAGTCTCTGAAATTCGACTCTCCTACGTATGTACAACACTGTGCCAATGGAGCCTCAAGGAGACAGAAGGAAAGAGTTCTTGGAGAAGTCACGGGCAGAAGCCAACTCACAGGCAACTTTTGTCAATTCTACAGAGATTTCCAGGGTCCATGAGGATTACAATGAGGTAGGGTTAGGAGTAGGGTCAGGGATGGAGTTAGGTACCAATAGTCCCTGCCTATGAGTTGACTTTTGTCCATCACTTGGCCAACAATCGAAGGAATCAAGGAAAGTAATAGAATGAAAACGTCGACAGCAATAGCGTTGAAAACGACGACGACAGCAACAGTAGTAGTGGTGGTAGTAGTAGTAGTAGTAGTAGTAGTAGCAGTAGCAGTGGTAGTAATAGTAGTAGCAGTAGCAGTGGTAGCGGCAGCAAGGAGAGTGATAAAGCACGTAAAAAATGGTTTCTAAAAAGAAACAAAAAATTAAACTGCGTTCTAGTAAGGCAAAACATATTCTCAACGGAAACAATTGGCAATGGCGGATCGATGAGCCGAACAATATGAAGAAGAAAACCGCCTACACGGACACAGACGACCATGGAGTCACAGTCGTGCACACAGACGATTGAAATCACAGACGCAAACATCACACAACCCACGCCCCTCGTCTCCACCAGCGTCATGCACCGACGGTCGGCGCTTCGACTTCAAGCAGCGACCGAATCGATACCACCGACAACCCTCGATAATAAAAAATACCCAAACGTACACAGGCAGACACGTTCACGAACACACGCATGCGAACATGGTTACAATAACAATCACAGGCAGCCAATCGATTTAAAAACAAAAAAGGAAACATACAAACGAACACACAAACAAACACACAAACAAACAAACCAAACAAACAAACAAACACACAAACAAACGAAACGTAAGGAGAAACGAAGAGAACACAAAAACGGATGGCAACGTTGGGACGCAAGATTTTCATCATCGAACGAAACCAAGTAGCTGTTTTGCCGGGCTGCTTTGAACCTCGCACGGCAAGATATGTATGACACGGGCTGGCCACAAGTCAACCCTCCTCCGTGGGATGGGGTAACCTTCTCAACCCTTCACCGTGGGACAGGGCAAACTCCTCAACCTCTCGGCGTGGGATGAGGTAAAATCCTCAACCCTTCGGCGCGGGATGGGGTAAAATCCCCAAACCGCTCCGCTCACCCTGTTGCCTTTAGCCCCCCCTTTCTTCTTCATCCTCCGAACAGACCAGGAATGAAAGGAGACGAGGGAAATTCAACCCAAATTCAGCGTGGACTTCAAAGAGCATAAAGGCAGACTCAGTGCAAATGCTTGAGAATGAGAGAAATTCGTGCATTCAACGATGAGAAGTCATCCGTGAAGCTGACGATCCGTTTGGCGAAGTCCGTGATCGACGACAAAGAAAAAGACGGCGACCTTTGGCGACGGAAGAATCGAGCATCACCTGACGTTGCTACTGCTGCCGAACGAACGAAATGACAATCCAATGTCAATGTACAATCGTGATGTTGTTTGCGGAAGGTAAGAAATGACAAGAAATGTCATAAAACGCAATACAAACACGGCCACGGCCACACGGACGCGAACGAAAACACGGCAGCAAAAGAATCGAAACCTTTGCATCCATTTTCTGTCACCGTGGTGTGCTTCTCCTAAAAGCTAACAAGCAAAGAGTTGATTATAAAAAGCAGCAGGTGGTGACCTGACCTTATAACAAAGGTTAACATCGGAGATATCCTTGGCTCCGCCCCAAAAATCGCCTTCCTCTTGCTTCTCAGCCAATGGGAACTCCGGCCTGG
>MPNW01000126.1:92334-122423 GCA_011800805.1 Hirudo medicinalis
ATAAACTTATCGTGACGACCAAAACAATGGAAACACGATGCTATTGTTAAGTCATGTGAGCCTAATCCTAAGCAAAGAAATGTTCAATGTCATGAATATGCAAATTGACATAATTGATATCAGTGGACATATTTGAAAACATTCATCCCCAGGCAATCAGAGCATCATATCAATCGACCTTCATGCCCTCCCATCTGGAGACAGCCCTTAGGGGTCTTAAAGCCCTCAGAGTCCTCAGTGCCCTGAAGGCGCCGATGTTTCCATACCCTGCACTTTCTGCTCCCAAGCTCAAAAGCGATATCTGAACAAGAAGTGGTCGATATATAACTACTACTAACTACTTAATTATTATTCTGATACTGATTAACAATATATGATTGTTTATAATAACTTTTTATTAAAATTTATATTATGATTGTTTATAATAACAATTTATTAAAATCAATGTTAAGACTGTTGTAATAACAATTTATTAAAATCTATATTATGATTGTTATAATAACAATTTATCAATCATTTAATTGAATTGATCAACAAATCGGATGCTAATGTAAGAGCAGTTGATTTATGCAGCATCGCTCGCACAGCACCACAGGTGCTTTTGGCCAATCATTTACATGACAGGGCAAGCTCGGTCGCAAACACGACACGTCACAAACAAGACGGGTCGCACCCGTTGCCACCGTCACCCCCGCACGGAAGAATGCAGCCCTTCGAGCTAACTTGCTCCCTAGATGTGATGTGACGACGAGTAAGGATCTAGGACGACCTAACAAATCCGTCAGTTTCGTTAACGACCAATTACCGTGACGATAACAAAGTCGAGCCAGCACCAGGCGTCCGTGAAGTACTTCTTGAAGCCATAGGCAGACTGTTTGATGACCATCTCGATGACGAAGATCACCGTGAAGACTTTGTCCATGACTTTGAGGATCAATTTGAGGATCCACCTCTCTGGGTTCTCGATGTACACGTCCTCGACGGCCTGGAGACAAGTTGAACGGCGGCGAATTAGAGGTAGGAATAAATTATGCTTAAATATTAGCTCGTTAATGCGTCTCGAAATGTTGCATGTTTTGATAAATGAGTGATCTGACGCCCCGCGTGGCAATGCCGTTCTAATCCGGCAAACCCTCCGTCCAAACTGACACCTACCAGGGCAAGACTGCTCATGAGGATCATGAGTATGATGAAGGTCTCAAAGTAGTTGTTCTCGACCAGCTTGAACATGAAGAACCTGTAGCCGCCCCAGATCTTCCCGACGGTCGTCCTGTCGAAGGCGTCGAAGATGAAGCCGCACTTCTTGACGCAGCATTTCGGGCAGCACTCGTCGGGGTACTTTATGAACACCACTTTCACCTGCGCCACGAGAGATTGAGAGGATTCAGAAAGATACTTCAGAAAAATGGTTTTCCATTGTTTGTAAATTATGTACAGACGCTTCTGACAGGCATGTGGAGCCTTACAAATTAACTGTTATTATTATTATTATTATTAATATTATTAATATAATTATTAAAGGAAGCTGCCAAGTGAAAGATGAATGCCCTAGCAAAATAGGTGATCATTCAAAGCAGGTAACTCATATCGGTGCCAACAAATTTGGACCAAAAAAACCGATTTACTGTTAAAGCATCAACAAGAATTTGTAATTCAGTAAAATAATAATAATAATATTATTGATAATAATAATATTAAAATATGTTATTAATTGATGTTATTTTCAAAAAATGTATGCAAAACCTTTTATTGAGAAGATAGCAAGGTGCTAGGAAGTGTTGTTCAAAACACTGTCAAAAGCAATGTGGCTAACATGTGCTATATCTTATAATTCCTTAAGGAATATTTCAGTAGCTTAATGTGATTGTTGGACGAGTGAAAGGCAAAAGCCAACTCATAGGCAGCGACATTTGGTACCTAACTCCATCCCTAACCCTACCCCTACCCCTGACCCTAACCTACCCTTGACAACCCCTGATCCTAACCCTACCCTGACCCTACCTCATGACCCTGGAAATCTCCATAGAACTGACAAAAGTCTTTGCCTGCCACTTCTCCAACGACCAATCTCTCATTTCCTATGCTAATGTAAGCTAATTCCATCTGTTGAATGGATGGTCATTAGCTATCCTCATCATGCATCCTCAGGAGCTCGTGACCTTTAGAGGCAACAGCATTAATTCATGCACTAAAACCCTCTCCAACTATCAATCTGCCTTCCATTTATCCCGTCACAGGCACCTGTCAGCAAACCATTCATTAAGGTGCACCTGACGCCACACCTTTCGGCAAACTTTCGATCGCGTTCGAACCTTACTTCTGCTAGCCCAATACTCCAATACTACACTGTTGTTTTCTACCTGATTCTGCTCCATGACAATAATATTAATAGTAATAATATTAATAATAATAATAATAATAACAACGATAATAATAGTAATAGTGATAATTATAATAATAACAATAGTAAAAGTAATAATAATAATAATAATAATAATAATAATAACGACAATAACAATAATAACAACAACTAATTTGTGTATCGCCTCATGCCTCTCCATCCAGTTAAAGGAATTGGCTCACCTGCCCCACCACTCGAAGGAAATATATTTTAAGCCACATAACGTATAATTAATCCAATGTTGATAGTTCATACATCAATTCACCTGACAGACCAATCATTCATTAATTCATCCATCCATCTGCATAAAATCAATCAATCAATCAATTAATCAATCAATCAATCCATTCATCGATTCACATTCTGTCCACATTCCAGCCGCTCTTACCTCGTGGATCTCGGGCCCCTCGACGGTCCTTGCGGTGCTGGTGACGTCGTCGTAGGAGTAGGAGAACTTGGACATCATGCTCTTTTCCCCGTCGCCTTCCGTGGACGACGTCGACGAGGAGACCACGGACGATCCGTCGTCGTAGCTCGTGCCGCTCTTGATGCTCTGCTGGTGATGATGGTGATGCTGCTGGTGGTTGCAGGACGGATGGTGATTGCCCACCTGCGATCGGCGAACGGACGGATGGTTTCGAGGAGGAGGTGGGGTAAGATAACATTACCGGCATCGCCGATGACAACAAAAATAACTATCTGCTGATTTAATGTTTTGGACAAACGCGATAGCAGCTCGCAATCTTTTTTTTTTCTGCTGCTAATAAAGTCGACTTGCGATGTAAACTTGCCGAGCACAATTGGAACAACTGACGTACTTTGACTAACGCTTACGGTCCACTGACTTTTAAAATTACTAAATTGATCGTTAATTGTTATCATTTAAAGTTTCTAATGTGTTAATTAAATTTAATTATATTCAATTGAATTAAATCATTAATTAATAAGTTATAATTAATAAACGACCAATGAATCGAGAAATCACCTTGTCCCCCGTGGTCGCCAGCTCTGGAAAAGAAACATTAAATGAAGTTAAATTCTGGAAATTAAAACAGGCCAATCAAGGGTTTCTCAATGAATAATGTATTAATATCAATTAATTAATTAATTTCAATAATTAATTAACAATTTTAATAATTTAAGAGTTTTTAACACTTAATTATATATTAATATTATAATATGATAATTATTATGTAATGATATTCCAATAATATTATACAACCATAGAATATATTTATATTAATATAATTATTACATAATTACGATAGAGTCTCGTCGGCAATTAATTAATAATCGAGTAATAAGTAATGCATTTTTCGACGAGGATATCTAAAAATCTAAAAATAAAAAAAAAAAGAAGAGAAGAGAAATTCAATTGACAATTTATCATGCAGCATGCCTCTAGGGAAAACCCATGTACAGGTGTATAGCAATTCATCTGAAACTCCCAAACAAGAGTCAAAGGATCTCTATTTACTACAGGAAGTAAGCAAGTAGTGAGCGAGTAGGCAGGCAGGCTAGTAGTAGAAAAACAGAGAAGAGCGACAGAGAAGTGACGTTTTTAAATTGTAATTCCACCCCCAAAAAAGGGTCGAAGGGTGGGCGGACTTTTCGCCCGACATGCTAGGCACCTACCTCTGAGGTGGCCACCGGACGGTAGCAGACGTGGGGCGACTGGACGTGTTTGAGACGTCTGAGAGTGGCTAAACGATTACAGTTCATTCAAACTGTGCCTGGTAAGCGTTGCCATGTCAACATCACAGAGGCATAGAAGTTTAGGAAGAAGTACAGGTGTATTAGTCTAATCACTTGTCCACTACTCCATCCACTCATCGTCCAATCATCCATTCGCTCATTCTATTTTTACAGAACAACAATATTTTCCCCCAAAATCATTCGTAAACAAACCTCTGGTCGCAGTTGGCGACGTGCAGTCATACGCCTGGTACAGCTCGCCATTTTCGCCCTGCTCGATGGCCTGCGGGGTCACGATCTCCCCGTCGGCCAACAAAGGGTGCTTGGGCTTTTTAAAGCGATAGTAGAGATGAGACTTGACGTAAATGCAGAATCTGGTTATCCTGTCGATGGCCTCTTGGAGTTTGTTCGGTCCCTCGTCCTCTTCGCTGTGCTTCAAGCTCTCTGCCCCGAAGGAGCTCAACAGCAGGGCAAGAAACAAGTTCAGGACCTGATGTGGAGTGAGCAAGATCAAGGAAAGGTGATATGGAAAACTGCATCTAGCCGGTTCGAGTGGCTCACGTGTCCGAACGAGGAGTCACTGATTTTATTTTTTAGTATTTCAGTGAACGCAACACATTAAAATTGTTGCCATAACCTTCACATGCTGGAAGGCAACCCACTGAGCTAACCTCTACACTTTAGAGCTAACCACTTTAAAAGGTTATTGATCAACCGTGACAAGACTATTTTACTCATTCACTCGTTCAACTCGATCAACTCCTCGTTCCGCTCGTTCGCCCGCCACTAATCACCGACGCTCACTCACCACGAGATTGCCGATGATCATGGTGAGCAGGAAAAAGGGAATGCAGTGGTAGCCGTTACAGTGGATGCAGTCCCACATGGACTGGATCCATTCCCCGCAGAGGACCCGAAAGACGATCATGAAAGCGTGCAGGAAATCGCAGAAGTGCCAGCCCGGCAGCTCTCCGTCGAATTTCTCGGCCACGTAGTTCGGCCCGAACAGTTGCATGCCCATGACGGCGAAGATGAAGATGATGATAGCCAGTACGAAGCACAGGTTGCCCAGGGCGCCCATGGTCCGGCCGATGATGCCGATGAGGAGGTTGAGGGTTGGCCAAGATTTGGCAAGTTTGAATACACGGAGCTTTTTGAAGGAGGGTACATTTACTCGAGTTATATTTTCAAATCTCGATGGCTTATTATTTATCTCGAGAACAAAGACATAATATTCTTTTTGTCATTCACAATTGTCAGGATTGTCCTTAATCTTATCGCCTTGAAATACTATGACATCACTTATTATCAACCTTAATTAGCAAAAGTGCATCTAAAAATAATCTCTTTTTCGACCAACCAATCTGAAGGATCGGAGAATGGAGAGACCTTTGACGCCGGAGAGTCCGAGCTCGACGAGGCTGAGGATGACGATGACAATGTCGAAGCAGCTCCACTTGTCCTCGAGGTATTTGTAGAGTCCCAGTGCCAGAATCTTGAGTCCGGCCTCAATGGTGAAGATGCAGGTGAACACCTGTAAGTTCAAATCTAGGCCATGGTAAAAGCTTTTGTGGAAGACAGTTTTTCCAACAACACTTTGATACGTCTACTCATCAAAACCTCGAAGAAGGAGGCAAAGACTAGTTGTAAGATCATCATCACCAGCCTCATCATCACCACCACCATCATCATCAACATCACAATTATCTGAAGCCCATCAACGGTCATTGCCGGCATCGCAACCACTGTAAAAACAACTTGGACTCGCACATAGTTGCCGTATTTGAGGGTGTGCTCGAGCTGGGTGCTCATTTTGTCGTGGTCCATGGCCATGAAAAGGGTGTTGATGACGATGCACAGGGTGATGAAGAGGTCGACGAAGGCGTCCATGATGAAGAGCTCGATGATCCTGGCGAACCTGTACCAGCCGGGGCAGCACTCCCAGCCGAAGAGCAGCTGGTGGCACTTTGCCTTGAAGAATTCCTTTTTGCTCTGGCCCTCCTCCATGCCCAAGAAGTCTGGTTTAAGGCGGGATTTGAACTCGAGGCGACCGTATTGATGTCGAAGGATGATGGCAACATTTAATAATCAGTTAGTTATCTTGTATTGATTAAGTAATTAACGTCCGCAACGAGACGGTTCGGGCAATAAATACGACGACAGAAACAACTGCATAGCTAGGAAGGGAGGAGACATTCCATATTTGATGATGTTGTCATGACAACAGCCTCGGTGCCAAGACTTATTCTAAGATCACCGTCAAACAAAAGAGTGTCTTAATTCTGAATTCTCCTTCGTGTCCATCCCTGGATGATGATCGATCGAGTACAGAGCAGGGCTCATCCATTTGTATTTCCCAAGCATCGACAATTGTCACGGTCGATGATGGACGAGCGAGCAGAAGCAAGAAGCGGTTTGAATGCAGACGAGCCGACTTTTAATAACAACGGCGCCGTTATCAACTTAAAATAATTTAAATCATGCAGTAAATTTTAAGTAATTAATCGCCAAAGGGAGTGAAAAAATTAGAAATAAAAATATCATTTTTTTTGTTCAAAAATGAGCAAAATTACTTTTCTTCTTCGATGCCTCTTTGATCAGATCCTTTAGGACGAGGACGTCTGCAAATACAAATTCAAGAATTATTTTTAAAAGCAATAATAATAATTTATGCTCGGGCAATTTGGAAGCCAGTGCAAGAAGAGCCGGTTCGAATCCATCTTATGGCTTTGTAGGGGATTTTTGTATTTGTATTTAGCCAATCTTTTGAGTGCCTCGTGTATCCGAATGGGATGTGAAGGCACTTTCTAATCGATCTACCATTTATATAGCGCCCCTACCCGATGGCGCTCCCTGGCGGCGCAGGCCGGGTTGCAAACACGGCACGTTGAAAAAGTTTTAAAGTGCACCTCGGTGATTCGAGGGGGTGTCAAGGAGAAGCCATATTATTACTAATCCATTCATATTCCTCATTATATCCTCACTCTCAACAACTATCATCATCGTAATCATCATCGCTGTCCTCAGCGTCATCATCATCAGCATGAAATCACCTTTCATGTCGATAGTGGTGTTGCTGGGAGTCCTGTATGCAAAGGTTGCATCATTCAGCTTGTTCTTGTCGAGGTCCTGGTGTTAAGGTATTAATTATCATCATCATCATCATCATCGTCACCACCATCACCATCATCATCATCATCCCATCACTGCCAACATCACGAATCCCATTGCATTTCCACCTTTATTTCATCACAACTATTAGTAACCGTCAAAAACATGACGTTATCCTTATCTAATCATTACCACTTCAGGTGATATAGTGGAAACACACATCCACCATTTTACCACGTACATCTTTTGTTTTTCCAACAGTTATTCCTGCTCCACCAATGGCATTGGTGTTCAGGTTCCGTCCCCTTCCCGAAACCCAATGAAAGTGAGTGGGCTCGGTCCTTCTGAAATCGGGAAGCCTCATTCGGCTCTGGAGGATGTCTGCGGCCATTAGGGAGGTCGGGGTGGAAAGTAATTTGGGGGACTGAAAGTAAGGGTGTGTAGAGATAGAGCCCGATTGTCTGGAACTAGCAAATCTGGCGAAAGGAAAACATCCAACATGAGGAAATATCTACAGAATATTGTATCGTATCATATCGTTATCAATGTATTTTATAAGCCTACTTGAATGCAAAAAAGAGAAATGCCAAACTACTTCGTAAAATTCTCATGCAACGGCCGACCTGGTCTCCAGTTGAACCATGCGGTTCGGCTGCTGCTGGTACAGCCCCATTCCACTCCCGGCGCTGATGAGCGTCATGCTCGACCGAACACCGGTCTTGCTGGTGAGGTAGGCATTCCTGGCATTCTGGAAAGCGCAGAGGTCCTCAGAGGTCGGGGTCACGGCCGCCGAATCGTCGGCAAACGGCAAGTCCAGGTTCTCAAGGCATGGAAGAACGAAGGGACCAGTGCTAAGAGCTGGCGATTGGTACAAGTTGTTGCTGAAGGGCTGGGGGGAGTAGCTAGGAGGTGGTACCGGGGGCTGGAAACGCCAGCTGAACTGACTTCCCCTGTGTAAGGCCAGGGAGGGAGAGTCTGGATGGCTTGACATTGACTGAAAGTTAAATAGATGTTATATTGTTAGATTGTAAGGTCTTTTGTTCGTGACTTAGGACAGTTAAAACCGTTTCAAACAGTTGATGACGTCGAGCACAAAAAAGACATGAAAACAATGTAGTAAGGATAGCGTCACTGGTTACGACACGATATTTTTAAACTTAATTTTTACACTTGACCGATCCTTCACTTGGGAGAGACTCATCTCCGGTCGAATGAATATCAGCAACATTGCCTCAATAATAGCAACAACAACAGCAACAACCTTTACATCGATGGCGGAGTTGTTGACCTCCGATCTCTTCCGAGAGCTTTCCGCCGACCTGAGGCTAGCCCCGTCCCCCTTCTGGTACCCGTCCGCCTGACCGGCGAGAGCGGATTGTGGACTCTTGGGCTGAAATTCCTCTGCCGCTTCCTCTGCCAGCAGTGCTGCGGCTGCTGCGTCTTCCATCTCTTGTTGTTGCTAGGAGCAACAAGAAGCAATGAACTTTGTTGATGGATGGATGCAAAATCACAATCTGAAGTCTGCCAATTCGCACCCCAGCTCTTACGAGCATAATTAATACTCCTGTTTGTGCATTGGTCTAAGGGCCACATCCATTAATTTCCGCGAAAATCATCATTGTCGTCACCATCATCTTCATCATCATTGTCACCATCATCACCACTGCCATCATTATCACCAAAAGCAATATCAAAATACGTAAGTATATTTTATTCCTAAGCTACCAACAGCCCACTCATCAGGGACGAACTACGACCGAAACGATATGGCCGACGAAAATCCACCATCATGGCATTCCTTTCCGACCCACACCACATGAGCACGCCTGCCATTTCACCGAATCCTTTTCCCCCAAACCAACTATCATCTCTTGCAGCTCCTGTTCTTCCAGTGCTTCGGCGTCGGCGTCCTGCTTTCGACAGTCGTCGTAGGACATGGCGACTATGGCAAGAATCAGATTGACGAGGTAGAACGACCCGAGGAAGATGACGATGACGAAGAAGAACATGTGGAAAGGCCCGTTGGCCTTCAGAGTCTGAAACGAGGTCGTGAGGATTGAAAAAAAAAAAAACAACAACGAATCAATCGACTTTAAGATTTCAATCAGAGAGCTTGAAGGCCGAATGAGTTGTGGAATTTAAACAATTTAAACTTTTTCTCACTAGCGAAATGAAACTCGCTTCCCGACGCGCGCGCAACTGCCAAGAACAAAGCGATTAAGCTGCAAATTAATGATTCAGCCAGGTTAATAATAATTAAGTAAAAGAAATCTAAAAAAAAAAAACAGATTTGTAACATTGTTAATAAAAGTACACTTTATATGGCTGTTATTTAATTTAAAGCAACTAAACAACAACAACAACAACAATTGAACGAATCGGTCACCAACTGCTCAGCTAACCAGTTGGTAGAGGTCCTCCCAGAAATCCTGGGTCATGAGCCTGAAGGCGCAGAGAAGCGCCCACCCGAAGTTGTCGAAGTTCGTGTAGTTGTAGTTCGGGTTGAAGCCAGACTCCATGCACGTGTAGCCCTCCGCACAGGCACTGTGCGGTTTATTTATTTATTTATGCTTTCATTATTTAAACCCACTTTTACATTTGCCTACTGGAATTCTTATTCATAATTCATAATGGCGTGCAGGTTGGCCGAATGGGTTACGTTCCTGCATACGGCGGTAATGGCAACAGTCGTAATGTGTCGTGTTCGAAACCCAGCCTGCACTGCCGCAAGCGCCCTTGGGAAGGAGCGCTATATANAACAGTCGTAATGTGTCGTGTTCGAAACCCAGCCTGCACTGCCGCAAGCGCCCTTGGGAAGGAGCGCTATATAAATGGTTGACAAGAAGCGCCTCTGACGCTATGCATATGGCGCTATATAAATGAACTGCATTTTATAATACACATTTATCGAACGTTATCCCATCGCGTCCCGATAAAGTTTTCTTCGAATGGGCGAATTGCTTTTACCTTCCTCCGCATATTTTTCCGTCCACGTTGTCGGGGTAGTTCTGCCACCTGCCTGTTGATGATGATGATGATGGTAGCGATGATGATGATGATTACAAATTATACTAGCAACGTCCTTAAAATGAGAATCTCTGCAACATCAAATAAAAGCAAATTGATTGGATTTGTGCAAATCTCCAATCGATAATTCCTCACTGACATTTTGTCACTTTTCAAGGGCGCCCGCAACATCGCATCGGACAGGAATTATACATTCTGTCGTAAACAATTTCCTCACACCGTAACAATTTAAATACCCTAACAATTTAAATACCCTAATGGTTTAAATGTCCTAACGGTTTAAATCACCCATCAACCCAGTCAGTCTACTCATTTACTTTTGTTGCTTGCATAGGCCCTCCGCTCGACTTTGGACAGTAGTTCGAACTCGGTCACGTTGTCCGGAGTTTCTATGCACTTCCTCATCAGTCGCCCCTGGTAGAGCTGGAGCCCGATGAGAGCAAAGATGGACAGAACAAAGAGGGAAAGAATCATCACGTCCCTCAGCCTCCTTACTGCCTCCATGAGGGCACCGACTATGGTCTTGAGTCCTGAACACGTCTCATGGTGTACTAAGGAGTCTAAGGTAAGGCAGTGTATGTTCTTAGGACTAACCTGGCACCACAGCTACTGTCTTGAGTGCCCGGAACACCCTGAAAGTCCTGAGCACGGCCATCTTTCCACCCGAATCCTTCGACACTATTGTCATGTACCTGGAATGACGTCACACAGCCAGGTTTGAATCAAAAGTTCGATACTAAAATAATGACAACAGGTAGCAGATAATATGGATAAAAACAGGTGCATTCTTGCACGTGGGTACAGTGTGCAGGGTTGTCGAACAACATTAGGATCTAGGAATATTTACAACAGAGAACGCGAAGATCGACCGACAGAAGAACGAAAGACACGACAGGCAAATCGACACGTACTCATACAATGTCACTGCAAGGTACTAACGCAGAAGAGACGACTATGAAGTCGAGCCAGTTCCAAGCATCTCTGAGGTACGTGAAATCGGCCAGAATGAATCCTCTGGCAAGCATCTTCACCGTTCCCTCCACGGTATAGATGACGGTGAATATCAGCCTGAGAGGTGGAACTAAGTCATTGTCATCGACAACTTTAACCAGACAGCTTGTAAGGTATAAGCTAATCATCTATTAATATTATTAGTGTTGTTGTTGTTATTATTATTATTATTATTATTATTATTATTATTAGTAGTAGTAGTAGTATTGTTATTATTATTATTAAAATATTTAACATTATTAAATATAAGATATAGGTTTGATACAACAGAAGCCAACTGAAGTATGCATTATAACAATTATCACACAACAACAACTACAGGATATGTGATTGCACACAGTGAGTGAGTGAGTGAGTGAGTGAGTGAGTGAGTGAGTGAGTGAGTGATGATGACGATGAAGAGGAAGATGATGGCACTCACTCAGAATGGGGTATTTCTGTGTTTATAGCCATGAAGACACAGTTGACCAATATCACAAGCATGACCAGCAGACTGAACATTCTGCAATAGAAGATAGACCCTAGACTGACCTTAGCCCAATCACAATCATCATCATCACCCTCATAGCCACCACCATCATCACCATCAACATTCAAACATTTATTACGCCTTCTCATGATCACCATTTGAGTCAAGCAAAACGAACTCAAAACCTTCGACATCATCACTACCTGAAGTGGCATCATAATCATCATCATCATCAGCAGCAGCAGCTGCAGAAGCACAGGAGAGCACCCATGGTGATGCTTAGTCTATTCCTTATCTATCATCACAACATCATCTCCATTAACTGTGCATAAACAACGGGAGGCTCGTCTAAAGTCAATATTGCGATCGTCATCAGGACCACCATCATATACATCATCTTTGTCATCATCTCAAGGCAGGTTATTCAACCACTCGGCTGGTTGTCTACAGAGCACGGACGCGAAGTGATTTTTCAAAACAATCCAGAGCAGACCTGCCACTTTCCAGGATGGTCGTCGACAAAAGAACGATTGGAAAGAAGACAAAGAAAAAATAATTTTAACGGGGAAGAAAATTCATTGCCGGGAAAACTTCGAGGAAACGAGTCGAGGACGTCGTTTCCGAACGAACTTCCGAAAATCGAACGAACTTTCGGCAAGGAAAAAGCTCGACGGATCAACGACGAGGCCGTCAAAGGCTCGCCGATGGCTGTGACGGATCCAAGAAGAGATGGATGCATTTTCATTCGATTCGATTAGAAGTGCAAACTCGAACATTAATATTAAATTAATATTGGGAGGATGATTCTTTATTCTAAAAATTACTGCAACAAGAGAGCATGACATCGCATGTCCTTCTATGACGAACGATGACCCTCATCATCACCACCATCATTGCTTTTATCATAGTCATCATTGTTATCATCATTAGATCTTCATTCGCCGTTGCGTAAGCATTCCCATCGATGATGATTACCGCCTTTCTTATTTTGATAACCATCCTCCTCATCATCATCATCACCAAACAACCTTCATCATTTTATTATCAATCCGACCATCACCGCAATCGTCATCATCGTCGACTCACGGGTGAGTGAGTACAAGGAGTGCGGCCCTCCTGAGGGGGTTCCACGGACTGAGCAGGAAGAACCCGTTCGAGGAACTGAACCTGAATATCGTCTTATCCTTTGCCACCACCACAAACGTCTGAAAGCAAGAATCATTTTCACAATCAACAAAAGTGCAGCTAAACGAAGGTAGTTGTCGTCATCGAATTTAAGGGCCATCTCTATCACTATCATCACCATCTCTATCATAACTCCTAGCACGACCATGACAATTGCCATCATCAACATCATCATCATCATCATCAACAATGTTTCATTGTGAAGAGCACCATCAGAGTTATTATCATTTGGGCGAACCATTGACACAATAGTAATGATCGATGCTTTTTGCTTGACAATAATAAATCATCATCATAATCATCATCACCACCACTACCATCATCATCATCATCATCATCTTCATCATCATCATCATCATCATCATCATCTTCATCATCATCATCATCATCATCACCATCATCGGGTTCAAAGTCTTTCGCTTCACGATAAAATCACCATTGCATTATCACAAAACAAAACAAAACAAAAAGAATAGAAAATGAGGATGCTAATGAGATCTCTCTTGCTGGCGATCAAAATGTCTAGCTGATTCGAAGTCGATCGATGATGTCGTCAGCAGTGAGGACGATGGCTCGGAAACGAGTCAGTTGCTGGTTACTTAACCCCTTGAATGCAATTAGTAGTTGCATCTCTGACGATGGTGACATTCCTTCGTCAAAGACAAATGACACGGTGACCAAATAATAATGACGACAAACATGAAAAGCAGTAGGAATGGCACCGAGATGACAATCAGAATTTCTGAAGGACCACCCGATCCACGTCGACACTCGATCACGGTTTCTAAGATGAGTCCTTCTCGATCCATTTCGGCCATCTTGATTACCATGCATTCGTTCGCCCACTCGAGTGCATGCATTCATCTGACCATGAATTCATTCATCCACTTGTGAGCGTGCATTCGTTTGACTGTGCATGCCATTCATCCATCCGCTTCCTGCAAACTCTATCAGAGTGCAGTTCTAAAATCTGTTCTGCCGTGCAATATTAATTAATTATATTTAATGTCCGACCAATTCTCCGATTAATCTAGAATTAAAGACACGCGACGGAACATGGTTTGGAGTCCGAAGAAAAAAAAAGGGCTTAGAAAAGAAAAATGTTTTTGCAATCTCCTTCCAGAGAGAAGCCTTTCTGTTCCTCGTGGAAATTTTTTTATCAAAACAAAACAAATCAAAACAAAAGAACGAATTGCAAAAAGATTCCTCTGGAATTCGTCCGTCCTGGTGGGTCCAAAGACTCTAGAAAGGAAACATGAAATGACTCGAACGACATATTCACAGACAGCAGAATAAATCCGGCCGATAATGCCCTTCGTTCGGCCTCACGAGAATGTAGCACACAATGCAGAGATAATGCAACATGCATTTCAGAGTTCGATAATGTACTGTACACGAATTCATTCTATTCAGTGGTCGTGCATTGCCTCAAAAATAATTCTTGACATGAATTTGACTTGATTTTCCAACACTCACAATTACAATCAACAAGTGACTGATGCACTCCCACAAGCAAACCAAAACAATGCATCATAACAAGTATGATTCACAACGCACAATGCATGGATCATGATTCACATCGCACACAATTCAGAAAGATATGCACAGAAGCAACATAAGCAGGGCCCTGCAGTGCCCATCAAATTTGAATGATCGACCAACAACTGACTCATCAGATCAGCTTTACTCGTGGGAGTAATTTTAATATTATGATCAATTCCATCTATCCGCTCTCTAAGGTCCAAGCTGCCAATGCTTGAACTCTCTTATCCATCCATGGTCAAGCTTTACTCAAAAATGTCAGAAATGTTTTTCGACAAACTCTTAACTTTCGTACGATGGACTCTGATTGCAAAGATTGTTTATTATAGTCCATAATATCATAGGTAATTCCAGGATTAAAAATTAAGCAAACTTTGTTCGGACTTTTTTCGTGCAACCTTTTTCAAACAAAGCTTTCTTCGTCAAAGACTTTTTCACTTTGAATTTTTGAAATCACTTTCCCTTCCTTTTTTTCCTTCAAAAAGATCCCTTCCACTCATTATCTGTACATTCCTCTTTCCTTTTGATGACAAATGATGTCGTAAACTTCGCAATCAAAACAAACTCTGTTTGGAACCTGGAACCAATCTGTCCATCCAATCAATGAAGAGATAGAGAGGTCATTGTTGATTCACCTGCCGACAGTCATGGCGTGCAACGTCAAGGAGCGAGACATCGGCAAACGGGAACCTATTTATCAAAAATGCATTCCATGGCGCTTATTTACAAGCTATTGATTCGTTGCTTAGGAAATGATGGTACGCCGGTGCCACTTCGCGCTCTGCAAGAGAGTTCACAAAATAAATGACAGAATAGCATCTATTCTCCACAAAAAGTAAAACCGTACCTTCTTTAATGTGCTTAAAAATTTTCGCTACGATAATGGATAATAATGACCACGCCAACAAATACGACATCTACAAATACTTCCGATTTTTGGTAGACTTTTTTGAGAATATTTTGTAAAAACATGTCTCTCCATGTAATCAATAAGAACACGACACCTACCTAGGTCGTCTTAGTAATGGATGGAGCGCGATTCGACGATCTAACCAAGAATCATGACAAACATTTCAAAGCATTTTTCAAAACTTCCAACGACATTACAATACATTAAAAAAAACCAATAAAACTCTCTCACGTATTTATTGTGATAATATTCGTCAATATCTTCGATCGGAATTCCGAACATCTCAGGAGGAAAGTCGGACATTTTTTGAGGCAGAGGCATTCCTTGCTGGAGGGCAGGATTTGGTTTAGGCTTTCTTCCTCCTTCTTTTCGCCATCTTGTTCTTTTTCCTTCTGTTGTTCCTTAGCTAGCTTATCTTCCTGTTGAAAACAGTAAAACAGAAAATAGTAAAACCGTCTACAAAACACTCGCGAGCCACAAGCGAAGCGCCAAAAAAACTAAAAGTGGATAATTTACGTTTACGTTGCTCATGTCATTAAAAGTGACATTTGAATTATTTTAAATAAAAATTAAATTTGTATACTTGTATTCTTTTAGCAATTTTTGCCAAGGATTCCCTTGTAAAAAGTCTGAATCTGTTTGCTTTGCTGTTGACCGCTACAGTTGTTGTGGGAGATTTCAAGTCGCCGTTTGCAGCTTCCATATCTTTTTTTTCCAATATTGGATCCTTTTCGACCTTCTCTCAATTAATCTAAATTCCAGATGTCTTCATTTTGTTTAAAATATTCTAGTGTCAGAATTCCTAATGCATAATATTTTAATATTCACACTTACATTTAATATTCATAGCATACTTAATAATGTAAAATTCACCTCTAACTCTTCCAGAAAAATGTCGCTATCCATATTTTGATTGGTTCAAAAGTTCACATTGCTGCACGTCTAAAGGAAATTGTTACAAGCCGATTAAAATATTTATTTTTGAACACATTAATTTATATGTAAATATAAAATTACTTTACAACTGGAACAACAAAAACTCAGAAGAGAGGAGTGCATTTTATGACTGAAAATTCGAGCGCTAATTCCTCTTAGCCAGTTTCCTAAACTCCCACAAGGGCCGACGGTGCGATTTGAATATCCGCCGCTGATCAATATCATGTGGAATTAGAATGGCTGTGTCTGCTACGATTCCATGTTGTTGCTCCTGTTTTATTACACCTTACAACGACTCCTTTGAAATTTCGTTACAGAAATTACGAAGATTCTAGTCAGGACTTTCATTAAGATGGAATCTACATAAAAATCGCTCCATTTTGTGATCGCATGCGTGAAATTTATCGATGTTTCTGTGGCTTGCAATTTGCTGATCTTGGAAGCAGACGTCCGTACAGATGGTGCAGCATTTTAACGGCAGAAGCAGATGGAATATCGATATTTTTTATTTAAATTCCCTTACCCATTGCTTCATTCATATATTTAACATTCTTACGAGATAAAAAATTTTTTTACATCAGTTCAATAGTTGCCCGAGTTGTTGAAACAGGTCACTTGGAGTCGTTGAATAAGTTAGTAGAAGAGGTGTACGGCAAAGCATTATCATTTGAGACTTCTGAATAAATGCGCTGTTGTAAAATGAAGTTGAATAAAATGTTCTGAAGAGATATTTTCTTTTACTGATATTTTGTTTCGACGATAGAACGGAGATTAAGTATGAGACCTTTGAGGTTAACGCTAATTTTTGAAGTTTGGATGAAAAGGGGCGACACTAAATAAACACATAAATAAATTTTTAACCATTGATGATTTTTTAAATGTTGTATTTTGATCTGTGAGGGGGAAATGGTTACATCGGATTTTTATTGCTTCAAGAAGTGTGATGTGCTAACGAGCGACCGAACCCTCTAAAGCTTGCCCTAAGCTGAACTTTTGGTGACTTAAAAATGACTTTTTCGCCTCCTTGCATGGAAAATTGTTGAATGGAACTAAAATTGCGCTTTAATAAAAAAAATGTCAACTCTAAGAAACTCACCCATCAAGTGTTAAAGCTAACTTTGAAGAACATCGAAAAGGCCTTTGGAAGCCGCAGTGGTAGTCCGAGCTTCTGTTATAGTGGTCTCCAACTCCCTGTCACAAAGTTACGTCGACGACGAAGTCAGCGGCAAATGTCCCGACAGAGCGACTTGTCTAAACGTTTGTCGATGGAAACGCCAATTTGACTCAACGCATCTCAAAGTTTCATTGGAAAGCGAATCAATGGACCTCGATTCGTTCGAAAATAGAAATCCTCTCACGTACACTGCGCACTGCTTCACTGACGAGAGAGAAAGGGAGGAGGCTACCTTTCCATATTGGTTTATCGATCAAATGCGAAGCCCCTTACAATGACGCTAGCAAGCAGACCCGACCACGGACAGGCGACGTGAACGTCTGTGACGGACGAAATCCACTCGCGCACGTGGAGCTCCGGATTTGGAAAATGGAAAGAGGAGGTAATTTGTATGAACTACCGACTCGGCCATCTTCACAGTTAAGAGGACGATGAACAGAGGACCAAAAAGATGGAAGCAGATCACGTTTAATCATCGGTTCAGGTCGAGTCTGTTTGAGGTCGGAAGATTTCTCGATTTAAGAAAGTCTCGATAGGCTATCTTATTGTTTTTTAGACTTATTGTTTTGTTAAATCGTTTGTTTCACTAATTGCATCGTCTACCCATTTCGTTTCCACAGTCTAAGACATGGCAAAGTAAAGACTCATGGATATGCAGATGGGTCGGCTTACACGGCTGGCGATCGAAGCATGCCAGTTAGGCTTTTGTCTCTACAACAGTAGATCTCTCTTGGTGCCGATGAGAACAATGCAGAAGATCTTACAATCGATTTTCACCTCGTCTTAACGAACCAAGACTCACGCTTGGGTGAACTGAAAGCAAAACTTACCTCAGTGTCTACAAACCTCTTTCCTTATTCCTCCCTGTCCCCCTAATGGTGAATGGATGGGTTGATGCCCCCAATAATCTCCTGTCGTGAGTAACGGTAGCGGGGGCGCGCTTATTTACATTCTCCGGCTCGGGTTATGATGACGATCGCCTTGTCTGGAACTGGAATAGCTGTGGTGGCGTATCGAACGAGGAAGCATGTTGAGACGTGCACACAGCTGGAAAAAAGAGGAATGTATTCCGACATCGTCCTGGAAATACGACGCACGGGACGTTCGTTTCCGCCTGTCGGTTTCATAGAGCTCGCATACCCGTGTGTACATCTGTATGTCCTTAGGAGAACCCTTTTCTCGTATTTTCGATTAGAAAAGTCACGAATTGCTCGCTTATTCGATGAGTTACTGCTCAAGCTCAATCTTTATTTTGATCCACAGACCTGGTGGCATGCCTCAAGTGATTTACAGAGACAAGCCTCATCTTCAAGAGTCATAAATCAGATAAGGAGGCGGACGAATTTAGCTCTCTCTCTCAAGAAAGAGCTAATTCAGAGTCTATACAAACCGCAAAAATAAACTGCTACTTTTAGGTGTGACGATAGGAAATAAAATTGTTCAATATCACGTAATTATTAAGATCTAATTACATAATGCAATACCCAATAATACCCATATATATTCCAAAACTATTGATCGATATTGTCAAAGGCGATAAATATTTTAAATCTGAGACTGCTTAGCTAATGCTGTCCTTAGGCACACATTTGAATCTCTCGCAATAGCGCTGGTGATGATGATCGCATCATCAATTTAGCGCCACAAGTGTGACAGCAAGGGCGCTAAGAAATGAGAGATTGACAAAGTGAGAGAAGCGTCAACACGGACGCGTTAAGTGTCAAGACACTTACTAGACGAGTTTAATGGGTTGCATTTGGGAAAAGACACAAACGAATCCGGATTTCAATGTAGAGTGGTCAATTAACCCAGGTTAACGCGTCGAGGCCTTAGATTGGCCGATGCCAAAATGGATCACCTGGAAGACGATTTCAGATGAAACTACCAACGAAAAGAAGTAATGATGACTAAACTAATTCTACAGTGATAATAATAACGACAATGGGTCCGAGTATTATTAGAGTGGCGTACGAATGACATTTAACTGCCGAATTTATATCAATTAATAATTACCTCCCCAATGCCCGATGAGCTGAGAATACTTACAGCTTTCTGTTAATCACGGATAATCGATCATCCAAGAGGACGGAGCCCCTGATATGCAGCTAAACTCTAGATTGATTTAATTGAAATGGTTTAGGATTAGGGTTAGGGCTGGGGACATTCCAAAAAAAAGAGATAATTGAAGATAACAGAGATGTTATGCTTACGATGCGTCTTATTCAAATATTGTCCAAGGAGCGACGGCTCCACCTTTTTGAGGTCATGAATAATTAATAGATTTCCAGGTCACTGTACGCAGCTCAGTCAATACGGTGACCCATGTATCCTTTGACATTCTTAGTTTGATGACTTCCTCAAAAGACCAGCAAATTCATTGACTTTAAGCTTGATTTAGACACAGAAATATCCATACTAATTATTTGATTAACATATTGCCATTCGTAAAGGATGAAAAGTAAATAGCCAATGAAATACAATTTTATTTAATCTCCCGCGCACATCCCTGTCTCGGGGAGAGAGATAACGATGAAGGAAAGGGAAGAGAAAGAATAGAAAGGCAATGAGACAGAGTAAAAAATATTTTTTTTGTGTGTTTGGAAAAAGTATAATAAACATTTCAATTCACAAATGATAAAATGGCGCGCACATTCCCAAAAATAAAAGCACCGCCTACACTTTTATCATAGAACGGCTATTTCGAACCAGCAGGATTATGAGATGTGTTGGACTACAAAGGCCTTTTTGATAAGGACTTTGAGGGTACCTGTAAAACATCGTGCTACAAGCACGGCTCTGGGTATTACATATTATCGCTTCTTGGACTGATATACTCTCTGGGATAAGTAATAGATGGATAAGTTCCTTGGACTAAGTTAAAATTACGCAATATGGAGAAAGACGGCTTAAGAATACGTATCACATGGCATTCGTTCTATGGGTGGCCGCCCTATCGCCGAGCTGGCTGCTAGGAGCAGGCTTTGACGACCCTGGGGCGCGATAACGAGACCTTGCCCTCTGACTAGTATTCGGTTTCTTGCCCTCTGAACTAGACTTGGCATCGGTCAATAAGTTGGTTTCGCTCTTTGACCTCGAGGGTTTGAGACCATCGAGCATCGTACGAACTCCCTCACAGCACCTTTCCTCACACATGTCTTTCTCGTCGGCCAGAACGGCAGCAGCTGCCGCCAGGAGCGGCGATAGCGTCCGACACGGTCGTGAATCTGAGCCCATCCGATTGGTACTCGATGCCGGAGCTTTGATGCCCTTATGATGGGAGCAGGGATCACCATTGGGCGAGGTACAGAGGGCGTACGAGAACCAGGCACTCCTCTGCAGGAAGTGAATGTCTGGTCTGTTCTCGAAGTCCCAGGTAAACGTCTTGACTAGAAGTTGTTGGCAGTGAGGTGAGAGTTTGTTCTTGTACTTGATCCATCTCAGATCCATGGCTTCCTGTTCCTTCAACATGCTTTTCGTACCCTGATATTGAGAGGATAAAAAGGAGCATTAGACACTATCTCTTTGAACACATTCTTCTTAACATTACGTTATTGCTTAGTAAATGACTAAGCATACCTAAATTCTAGAGACAGGAATTGAACCTCGAACCTATTGCTAAGGATCGCAATCCAAAACTTCTCTTCATATTAAAATATATCGGCAGACAAAAAAAATTAAGTCGATGTTTGGGAGGGAATTTAGGAATTTATAATGAAAATTCTGTCATGTCATTCAAATCCTAGGTTGAGACAAGTTACGAATAAATAGAAGTCACTTTCGAAACTATTTAAATTATTATTATTTATTTTGTTTTATTATTAAGTTATTCAAATATTAAAACAAAAATTCCTACTATAAGTCTATAACATCCACCTTTGTTTCATCAAACGGCATATTCCCAAAGACGAATATGTACAATATGACACCGATGGCCCAGACGTCGGTCTTCTTAGGGTCGTACGGTCGACCCATGAGGATCTCTGGGGCGGCGTAGGACCTCGAACCACAGTAAGTCTTGCTGAGTTCATTGTTATCGGCCTGACGCTTTATGAAACCGAAATCACAGATCTTGATTTGTTCGTCTTCGGTGATGAGAATATTCTCCAGCTTCAGGTCTCTGTGGGTGATGTTGGAGTTGTGGAGGTATTGAACTGCGTCGACAATCTGCTTGCTCCAGCGCTGGGCGACGCACTCGCCCACGGCACCGTTCTTCTGGATGTACTGGAGGGCATCACCCCCTGAGACGTACTCGAGAACCATGAAGACCCTCCTCACATCCTGTTGGTGGTGGTGGAAAGATGGAATGAATGACCGTGGCCTTAGCGCACGTCCGCTAGATGAATATTTATGAGATGCTCCATGAAGACCTACACGAAATGAATGCCGCTGGACGGAAAAAAACGTGCGTCAGGCAATTTTTAGTTGCCATGGACGACTTAACTTAAACTTTGTAAAGCCTTCCATTTGCTCAATAGTTATAATAATATTCTGATTTCAATTACAACTTGATTTATTTACATTATTTTTTATTTTATTTTATTATTTCCTACTAATTACGACGAAAAGTAATTTTTCCTTTCCAACGATTTCCAGCTCGACAACGAAACCTTTCCGTCGAATTATCATCCAACTCTATAGATCCTCATAAATATTCATATCGACTCCTGGGGGGATGTTGAAACAACATTTTCTATCGATTCAACAGAGATGGACTTTATTTTTGCAAGTCTAAGGACCTTGCTTACTGCTTTGTGATTTGCATTGAATTATTTTTCTATCATAACCTAAAAAACATATCTCGTAAGAGTGAAACTGCCGTTATTAATATTCAAGATGGCAAGCATTGAATGATTGACGGTTTATTTACTTGGTAAGTAACCCTAACCCTAACCCTAGCCCTCACGCCCCTATGAATATTAATAAAGGCAGCTACAGGAAGTTTTACCTTAAGGTAGCTGGTAATAAAGTTTACATAACTCTCGATACTCAATCTCAGTACGAAAATCTCGATTTTGAATTTGAAAAGAATGATATTCGGACATTTATCCGAGTGAAAATGAATGTATATATGACGGGAGATTGAAAGTCGAGTCACGCAAGAGATAAATAAACAAATGAGTCAGCAAATAACTGCTTCAGAANCGCATCGTCGTCACATCACCATCACCATCACCATCATCATCATCATCATCATCATCACATCATTATTATTATTATTATTATTATTATTATTATTATTACTACTATTATTATTACTACTACTAACAACAACCCTAGCTTAACCTGGCGACTAAGTCAATTGTTAAACATAAAAATGAAGCTTTTAAGATGACTTCTCATGTCTGTCTGACAATTAATTTTCCATATTTTCATATTTGTGTACTCTTCGCATTACTGTTTATTTGCCTTACTCCGTTCCTTGCATTGTATTATCACCCCCTGCATTACTAAATTCTTTGTTAAGACATTCTTTGCTCTATCATAATTCCTTGTCTGTCATTACTTGACGTGCACCACTGACATATTAATAACTTTTTTTTGTAATATTAATATCTTTTAATATTAATATTAATATTTAATATATTGTGTTTATATTACAATTGTCGATAAATTATGTATTTCACCAAACATTCGGAGGAGGTAATGATATTAGTCATAAAGGTGACTAACGACGAAGATGATGACAATGATGATGATGATGATGATGACTTAAGGAAGGATGTCATATGCTTCATGTATACCATTATGCTTCTTAAATGACAATATTTTTTGTCAAAAGTGGACCGCACCCGAAAATAATGACATTATAAATGTGAATACATTATGTTATGATGAATGAATATATTATGATGGATGAATATATTATGATGGATGAATATTATAACGATATATAGATTAAATCTAACGCAGAAATGATCCAGGAGAGCAACCAGATTGGGGTGCTTCAGTTGTGGCCAAATCTCCAACTCCCTGGGCATGAACTTCTCCTGGTAGTCCTTGGGTGTCTTGAGCCTGTCTATGATCTTTACGGCAGCCACTGTCACGGGGTATTCGTTGCAGTTAAGAACTTTTTTGACCTTAATTTGTGATTGGCAAACTGGCATTAATATTAGTAATAGGAAGATGGATTAAAAAAAGATAACTGGCTGAGATTGAGAATTATTATTTGCAGATGATTCAGATTTTTTCATTCAACTGATGATCAAATTGATTTGCAATACTCAAATTTGTATTTGGATTAAAGTAAATAAATGGACTTTTTTTTTAAGGACCACTTGTACTGAAATGAAGTATGATTTTTCATTGAACCAACTAAATTGATTTATCTTGCAACTATGCGAGTGCATATTTCCAATTTATTGTCAACTTGTTCACAATCAACTTCTTATTAAAAATTTATTTCTCAGCTGGTTTTAAAATAACTTTTGTTTTCCTTCACTTTAGCATAATTAATTGCTTAATAAATATCATCATCAGCTGAAAAACAATTTAAACCATTCACTTTTGACTACTGCTTATTAAAACAGCGCCCACTTTTGAATAAGATCCCGATCCGAGTGTATTTCTAGCTAAGAAGCCTTTCCTAGCCAACATAGCTCTATAAGTGAGCTGGAAGGCCGGCTTGGCATCGGCCGATCCGGTATTTTTGGACACGTCCGGGATAAAATTGTGACCATTTTTACTGGTCGTTGGGAGATTGGCGGCCTCTATGAGGTAACAGGTTTTTCTCAACTCGTCGTAAAGGGTTTGATGTTCCGGCCCCCGGGCTATAATCGGATGGCAGGAGACTAAGTTAGTCCACGTGTCGGCTGGAAGTTGGGTGTGTTCGGAAACCGGTATGGATGGAGTAGAGGATACCTCGTTTAGCGGACTCAGGACCGTCGGATTCATGGAGTTCTGCAGAGATAAATTATTCGAGCGGGAGACGACATCGTTGCCGTCATAAGAAGCCTTTCGCTTCTTGTACATGTTGAGCCAATTCTTTTTCATGCTCATCGTAAAGAATGATCATCTAATTGTTTCGATTTTGTTTAAAATAGCCTAGCGATTTCAGCCTTTCGGTTTAGAGTTCGGTTTAGTAGATCTTTGCAATTGTCTCAGTAAAATACTTCTGCTTCCAAGATGAGCGCCATTTGTAGAAAGTTTCTGAGAGTTAAAATGGCTGTCATATCGCATCGGTTTATCGCGGAACCTAGGCCCGAATCGAAAGCTTGTTTCTTTAATTTACGACCTAGTATACGACGTTTTTGAACGCATTTTAGGTAATGATGACGTCCGAAAGATTAGGTTAAAAGTGACTTGAATTAAATCCATCCAGGTAATTGACCGGAATTTGAAATACAATTTTGTGCCAAAACGATTTGTTCAAAAGTAGTATTCAATTGTTGTATTCCCGACTAACAAACATAATTTATGTCGAACACATGTCAGATGCAAAAGTTGAACCAATCGCCGAGTATTGAATTCAGTTCAAAATATTGCCGCGAACAATTTTCAAAATCAACTTTATTTTACAAATTTCTTTGCGAAAAAAAAAACATAACATTTTAAAAGTTAATCGCATATAAAAAATCCACAAACGACTCAATTTAAAAATAAAATATTCACGAATATCAATGGTAAGAAATCACAAACAAGAATTCATCAACCGAATATTATTTCTGCGCCCGGATAATCTCCAAAACAAGGCATAAAAAGACCAAATGTCAAAACGTCAAAATGTCAAAATTAGCAATACTACTAAAGACTAACTGATCAATATCGGTGACTGACTGGCAAACGAATTGAAGGCGCATTCAGTTAATTAGATTCTTAGATGCTTTGGGACAGTACCAGTAATGAATTTTGCAATACCTGGAATGTCCGTTGGATTCTCCCGAACAGTTGCACTGGTAGCGCGATCCGTCGAACTTCAGCATGGCCGTAGTGCCTCCGTCCACCACACAATAAACTCCAGTGATTATCCAGTGCTTGTGAATGGAAATGGAAATCGTCAACAATGCACGTTGTAATGTGATGGGTCATCGAAATATTTTAAGATGTCGAATGCCTAATTGTTTTGATGACGACGATGATGATGATGATGAGGAGGAGGACGATGACGACGACGACGACAACGATGCTGCTGCTGATGATGATGATGATGACGACGATGACTATGATAAGGATAACGAGTTTTATCATGTTATTAATATTGATAACAAGCATATTAGAAGATTTCCTTAATGCACGTTCATTGCGCCTGTCTTATGCAACCTGTCACCTCACAAACTCATTTTAACAACTCCAATAGAGACCATTTTGATTATGTTAATGAGGGACCATGTTAGAGACCATGATGCAGGGGCATTCAGAGCTTTGAGGAGGCCTAGGCCTCTTATAAAATTTAGGGGCCCTCTATCCATTTTGGTGTGCAACAAGTAACCAGCAGCCAAGTTAAGTCAATTTTGGTAATGGACAGGCAATGAAAAAGGTCTTGATTCAATTTTTGAGGTCCCCCCTTGAAGCAGAGGCCCGGGCCCGCCTGCCCCCCTTCTGATAAGCCTTACCACGATGATTATGTTAATTGTATCGATTATTTTATTAAGGAATATTACAATAGCTCTTCAATGCAGACCTTGATGTCATCAGGAGGTTCTGGGATGAGATCGGACAGAGTGTAAGGCTGCTTGTTGGACCTCCCTTTCTCCTTTGTTTTGTACTGGCATTGGTTGAAGTCCACCACGGACTGCCAGTCATTATAATAAATTATTAATTATGCAATCAATTTTAATGAGATTTATGAAATGCTACCACTCAGTTCCACTGTAATTACTGTTATTAAATTTGCGCATTTATTATTATTATTATTATTATTGTTGTTGTCGTTGCTGTTGCTGTTGTTGTTGCTGCTGCTGTCGTCGTCGTTGTTGTTGCTGGCTGCTGTTGTTGTTGTTGTTGTTGTTGCTATTTTAAATTATTATCATTAGTGGGTTTCTAAGTGATTGAACATAACAACCTCAACAGGTTAAAAGAGGAACCTGGTTTTTAATTTTCGACAAGTTGATCTTCAAAGAGTTTATGTCGCCCTCGTTGTGCAAGATGGATTTTCTTATCAGTTGCATGTCTTCGGGTACGTTTTTCAATTTGCTTTTAAACTCTTCCACCTATAACAAAAATGAAAAGGGAATTCGTCAATTCACCGATCAACCTGCTCCAACACGGTGTAACTGTTAACTGCTCGCCTCTCACGATGGCACCGCGGATTCGAATCCTGGTGCGGGAGCACAGGCCCAACCATCCAGTTATGCCACGGACGTTAATGAACAACAACATCATCAATCAACTCAACTCTAACGATCATGAGTTGCATTGAAATAAAACTTTGTTTTTTAAAGCGACAGAGACAGGTAAGACAAAACTAGACCGGGTGTGTGGCATGTCTCAATACCTGTTCTGAGAGGTTTCGAAGTTGTTCCAGCAATTTCGTATCTTCTGAGATCACAATCACAGGCTTCGACGTGTTTTGCCTTGCTGTAACAAATGTGATAGAAACACAGTCATGTTTTGTGACGAATTACGATAAAGAACACATTTCTACTTGGATTTGTATTACAACATTACAACGATTACATTGAACATGTACATTGGTAGTTTTGAATTATTTAAAAAAAAAATTACATTTAATAAGATCATTTTTATTTTCTGTTCGTATTTGTAGGTATATACTTTTCTGCGCTAACAATTCACTTGTCTACATGATGAGGGCGTTGGAATGGTGAATTAAATTAATTATGGAATAAATTCAATTATTCACGTAATAATAAATAATAACTCCTCCATGAATAAGTCATATTTCTACCTATTGAGGTCATCAATTTTGTGATATTATAAAACACATTTCTAAGAGATGGCTCACTTTCTTTCAAGATCCAAACATAAGAAGCTATGGCCAGGGATATGAGGGAGACGAATGTGCAGGCCAATAATGCCAAAACCAAGCACTTGCCGTGAACATGTCCATAATGTCTCTTTGAAGGTTTGACGTCGTCGTAGACTTGGATGTACAAAGGATTTGACTTTTTTCTGTGTTGTTGATTTCCATTTGTACAAGTTGTTTGTAGTGCAAATAAACATTTTGGTCAGTTAAAAATCAATCAATCAATCAATCAGCAACATTAACAGCCTTCAAAACTGTTTCTAGTCCGCTGACCTGAATGTGTTGCTTTTTCCCGTTGGAAAGAAACTCGACGATGATCCAGGATGCTTTTCAGATGAAAGATGATCCTGTCAATTTGAAGTGTCGAAATTAACAAACTCTTCGATCTTTTGACCTTTTGGTTCTATTAAACAATAATAATGACAGGATAATGAATTCTCAGATGCGGATGGGCAAAAAAATTGATGAAATTACCGCTAAACGAAGTCATTACACAATTAGTCACAACTAGGAGAGCTAGCGACAACCACTAATTAAGCACTTCGTTGCTGAGTTGTCAGCTAGAAGATTACAGAATTAATAAAAAAAAACTGACTTCTTACGACAGTGATTTACAGCAATTTACAAGATTAGTTTGAAGAATTTTTACAAAAATTACCTCGATGATATATTCGTAATTGCCTTTCGGGCATTCGTAGTGGTTTGGCGTCTGATCTCTGTCAGTTTCAGTGGATACTCTCCGTTCCATCTTGTACGGACTTGATCCGTGAGAAGTTCTGTTTCTTTGGGCTTCGACCGGCGTACCGTCCAAAGCGAAAGGAGAGTCAGAGTTATTCCAATGCTCCATGCTTAAACGCACTTAAATGCCTCAGCAAACTTTGATCGGCCAATTCGATTAAGAGGAACCACAGGATTTTTACAAGATGCGCAAAATATAAATTTACTTCATTCTGAAAATCTATTTTTTCAACAGTTTCGAAGACTGGCGAAAAGTTGCGCTCAGGACGTTGTTTAACTCCGAGTCGTCGATAGACCTGGGACACATTAACTGTGGATAATTGCTCGAAATGGCAAGCTTAAACGAACAAGAGACACTTACAGAGTCACACTTACGGGTTACGTAATTGTCTCGATGTTTATCTTTTTTTTTTTTAGAGATTTTATCATTTGACTTCCAAACTACAAAAGTTTGGATTTCTTAATCTTTCGAACGAATATTGCGTCTACGACAAATCACGATTCTTCACGACAAATGTTCGTTGTTGTTGGTTTATTTTTTCAGTACATATAATAGTACATAATACATAGTACATAGTATATAATAAATTCAGAATAATTCAAAATAATAGCCGTTATTGTTAGCACTCATTTGTTTACTAAGATTGTTAATGACGACAGTCCATCGACAGCCATAAAGTTCTTCTTCTCATTTTCACATGATGAGTAAACAAGTCTCTAAAATGGCTTTGTCTCTAAAAATGTTTGGGCCTAAAAGTCAAATTAGCATTTTTAAGGAAGGCGCATGTATCTTTAAGACATCCAATTGCTTTAACAACATCAGGTAACCGTTAATTAGACCACATGAGGTAAGCTGCTTACCGGAAAAATACCAACGCTGGTTAAAATCCTTGTTTATGACATCTAGGGACAAAGCCAATAATGGATTTTACATATTCTGGATTTTTCTTCTGCTTTTCCAGTACAGTTGCATACGTATTGTCTCCCATCGAATGTCAGAGTGGCTTCCATTCCTCCTTCTGCCTCACAGTGTACGTCAGTACTTATTCGGTTCTTCAAGTTAATGAGACGCGGCTCGTCACCACACAAACAAACATCCAAAATAAAAAAAAAAAAAAAAACAAACAGACAGCTCGTTATTATGTTTATTATTATATTTATTAAGTTTTAGATCGTAGATTTTTTTAGATGATGAATTTTCTTTCAGGGAAGGGCATCTTATGAACGAAACTCCCAACATCTGTTCATTTAGTTAGTTATGCAAGTTAGTAACACAAACTCTTGCGAAAAGCTCGGCCACTCGGCTACCGACGCCCGTGTTTATTCGAGGACACTTGTTAAAATAACACTAACAACGGAATTATCAAATAATTATACATTATTATATTTTATATTATGCATTGTAGGAGTAATGAATAAGTCTTTCAAAATATCCTGTCTTATCACCCCAAATATTTTTATTGTGACCTTCGTCATCATACCATTTTTCATACAATTCATTTCATACAATTCATTTCATACAATTCATTCCATACAATTCATTCCATACAATTCATTCCATACAATTCATTCCATACAATTCATTTCATACAATCCATTCCATATAATTCAAAGTAACTAATATTATAACTGATTTATAAATACAAGGCATTCAGACCTCAATCCCGACAGGAAGTATGTACAACGGAAGAGATACTGTGAAATCCTTTCCACTGGAATCAGCCCCATCATTCGTCTTGTACTGACAGTCCGTGAGGTTTGGCTAAATAGTTGTGACATTAATAATTAATAATGATTGTTACAATGAATTAATAATTATTATTACAACGAATTATTAATTACAGTTACAACGAATTAATAATTATTATTACAACGAATTAATAATTATTATTACAACGAATTAATAATTATTATTACAACGAATTAATAATTATTATTACAACGAATTAATAATTATTATTACAACGAATT
>MPNW01000126.1:136164-178915 GCA_011800805.1 Hirudo medicinalis
GTCATTTGGATAGGAGCAGGGGGCCAACAGGATTCGTGTTTGGGGTGATTGTGGCTGTTGTTGACCCCTCTTGACTTTCGACCAAAAGCAAAAAGTCATCTCTACTAGTTGTGCGAAGGTTTGCCCATTCCCTTAGAAAAACTGAAACGACGTCCCTGGTCTAAGCCCCAAACAAATCCTTACCTCGACGAGGTGTTCATAATGGTGACTTCGGGGTTCATAGTGATTTGCAGCCTGTCCTCTGACGCTCCCCGAGGTGGATCCTTGATTCCGTCCGCAAAACCCTTCATCCGATATTCTGAGACTAACGAATTTTTTAAGCATATTATTCGAACTAAAAGGTGCTGGACTCGATGCCATTATCGACTTGATGTCAAGACAGGATCCTTATCAGTGTATTGCAACTTTTTGACCAGCGGATCTGAATGCTCAAATTTGTAGTCCGCACATTTGTGTAATGTTACATTTTCTAAATTAAGTAAAACTAATTTGTTTCTTTTAAGGCTGCTAGAAGATGACCTGAGAAGCTGTTTAACACTTCGAATATACGAGACCAAATTGCTCTGGATATTCCTTGTAATTATGTGCAATTGAAAAGAAATAATAACATTAAGCTAGAGATTGTGAAAACTCATTGAACATAATGGACAGCGCAAGGCGCAAGTCCCCAGCTGTACGTTCTTGGAGGGTGAGGCCCTGAAAGGGACGGTAAAGCAACAGGACTGTTGACCAAGTGACACCAGCCGAGTCAGGGCAGGGCATTTTATTTATGTCATGATAGGGATGGGATACGGCCCTAGCCGAAGCAAGTGACAATCGTGCTTCCACGCCGATATCGATTGCACTGTCAGTCGAGGGAGTCAGCAGTACTACTACTGGTCCTAATATCAAAGGTGCTGCTATTTTCGACTGTGTTCCCATGACAGATTTGTATTATTTATGTTGTTTTTGTTGTTATTGTTGCGTTATAGCAGTTTCACATTCACGATGATTATAATGTTTCCTAATTACTTCTCCAAAGTGCTTGCATCAGAGCTCACTACTCACTAACATACATTGAACATTGACATCACAATCTTATGATTACACTAAGTCTATCTGCTACCTGGAGAACTGACAGGCAACAGCTAACTCATAGGGAGCAAATTTTGTCAGTTCTACATGGATTTCCAGGGTCACGAGGTAGGGTTAGGGTAGAGGCAGGGGTTGAAATAGGATTAGGGATGGAGCTAGATATCTAAAGTCGCCATTTGTGAGTTGGATTCTGACTGTCACTTGGTCAACAATCACAATCTACCTAAGTTCTACATTTTATAAATTTCTAGGATGGTAGTGATGATTGTGATGATGTCCATTTAGAAAGATATGGAAAGTTACAAGTGAACCGCATTAAAAACAGAGATTGCCATTGTTTAGTTCTACAGAGTTTTATTCCCTTTCAAAACATGAAATGACTGAATAACAAAACGTAAAAACTAAATTTTAATAATTATTAAATTAATAAATTAAATAAATAAATATAAATCTTTAAAAATATTATCGCAATAATTTATTTATTCTACTTTTTAAAATCACCTGCATAGCGCAAATTTACGAAAGCGCTGACTTACATGTCCGTGATCATATTTAAATAGTGCATTACTAATAATAACTACCACATTGGTGCATTACGTAAACCATATTAGTGCATTACGCAAACCACGGCAATGCATCAAGACCTAATTGGCATCAATTCTTATTTCATTGGCAGTTTATATTCGGGAAAAATGCTCTTGGAAAGAAAGCAGCTTTGATGACCAGACTTGGATTTTCCAATCAAATCCTGAATTTCATACCTTCCTGGGCCAATTCCTGACTACAAATTTATAAGTTGTTTAAGCAAAATTTCAACAAACAAATGTTTATTGTTAACAACAATATTAATAATGATAATATTAATGATTTGAACAAATTTATTTCGATGAAAATGTAAATCAACAAAGCAAAAAAACACGTCGTAAATAGACTCCCTGTAAATTTACTGACTGACCGTCTTTCCATGGAGTAGAGATTTAGTGATGAGATTGCTTCTGGAAGTGCTGGACAAGAATGGTGGGTGGTTGGTGTGGAATGACGCAATGTCGTGTGCCATCATTGGATTATAATGTCCGGGTCCTGGCTGTTGGAAGAATAACTTGTAAGAAACAATTAAAAATTTAAACTTTAAAATTTTTCATAAATATTTTAATTTTTCAATGTTTTTCTTTTTATATTTGCAAGATCATCTTAAGATGATTCTCCGTGATTGTGAAAATAAGCCCAGTTTATCACATCAACGTCATATCTATCAATCATATTATATCAATGTTATATCTATCAATCACATCAATCATATCATATCAATGATATATCTATCAGTCATATCAATCATATCATATCATATCAATCATATTTACAAAGTTCTTTGGATTTGACATTGTGTGACATTATGCTAATTGATTAAAGAAATAACAATGTTAATTAGCTAGCAAAAATATCTAAAAATAAAACCTTCATTTCTACTTTTATACTAACAAAATTATCGGCTGGAGATTTTGGTTCCCTACTCAATTGACTGAACTTTCCAGGTAGATTCTTTGATGGAGCTGAGATTACGCCGTACTCACCTGGTCCTAACTCGTGTGCTACCTGAGCCAGAAGTTAAACTTTCAAACAATTTGATTACTAAACTTTGTTTCTCTCCTAAAATTGAGAATTGTATGATTAATCTGGACGTCGTTGCTGTTGCTGCTGTTGTTGTTGTTGTTACTGCTGTTGTTGTTGTTCTTGTATATTAACTTCCGTTACTAGATTATTGAATCATTATTACGTGCTCCCGTAATTTTTCAGTTAATCCGGAAAATGTTTTTGTCTGTTTGGTATGTGTTCATTAAATGTTTTGTATTTGTCGACGGGATTGTATAAGCTAGTTAGTATATCCTTCAGTGAGGCTATAAATAGAATAAAGCAAATATTATCAGAATATATAATTAATAATAATGAAAATATGAATAAATAATTAGTTTCTTCTCAACAAGTGACTCATATGATCAATGTCTCCTGCATTTTAAGATAAAGGAACAGTCGAACTAGGTCGTGTGATTGACCTGATTTACGTCATCGCCAGCGTGCTTGGAAATATGCGCTACATAAATGGCTCAGTTATGGGAGCACCTGTCTGTTACCGCAGCGAAAGTTAATCGTCTGGTTAATTAATTAAATTAAATTAAATACTTGATTAATTAAATATAAAAATAATTAATATTGTTATAACATAGCATATAAATATAACAATAATTGTATATACATAAATATAATAATAACAATAAATGTAATATAAATAAATAATAACAATGTATGTAAATATTGTTTATTTCTACATTAAATTTATTAATTAATTAGACTGGAGCTGAGAATTATTAAGGATCTGCTTATTTTAGTTATCTATTTAGCACCTCTTGAGGCGTGACAAAAAACAATTGAATACCAGAACTGATCTGTGTCCTGTGGGTACGGGCTTGTTTCTGTCGAGGGAGAAACAGTCATAAGGCCCCTTGGTGCCCGTTTTTTTCCTTAGGAGCTCCTCGATCGACCCTTTCAGTTCGTACGTACCCGGGCCCACCCAGACACTCTGATAATGTACAAAAAAGTATAATTTATTCTGGAACGCAGTTGTTGATATTTTAGTATCACTTCTTATTTTGTAAGCTCTTCTAAGACTGACGCTTGTGTAGAATTGTGTAGATTGTCCATAGTAAAAGAATTGACTTAAGTTGTAACTGATTCTTTAATTCCTTTAAGGATTTTTCTTAATTTACTGCTTAAATGGTATCCGATATGTTTGGGTTCTACGCAAATTAATATGATTTGAGGTTCATTCAAAAGTTATGAATCATCCTGAAATCGTGCGGGTTACCTCGTCGTTCATTCTTTTGCTTGTTGAACTAAGGAGACCGACCGTGCCAAAGTCCTTGTTTGATCTCGTATCTCGAGGTATGCCGTAATAGCCTGGTCCCGGGAACCCATGCTGCGTTGCATACGAGATATTTCAAATATTTTACTAATTATTCTCGTGAATGGGCTTTACTAGGGCACTGTTAATTGCTTAAGGTTATCAAAGTTTCTCCCTGGACGAACTCACTATCTGCTTCAAGTAGTTTAACATAGTCACTATAATTCATTAATTAATTATGCCATATTAATGCCACTAATCAAAGTGGTAGATGAAAACAGTGCAAGCCTTGTCTGGATCGCTATCGAATCTCGGTACTTGAGAATCCATGAGTCCTTTCCTTGAAGCAGTTTTCATGCTGCTTGACTCGTCCAGGTCTTTAAAATATTTTCCTGGACCGAGTTTTCTCACCTTTATAGCAATCAAATATTTTACAAATAGCAAAGAATACGGAAATTAACTAGGGAATTGATTAAGTTATTCGTTAATTATTAATGGGAGTTCAATTTGACATTTTTTTTTCAATCGAAAAATACCAATATAATGTGTACCAATTCCTTTTCTTTGTTTTTGGAATCTTTGCATCCAAAGTACGGCATCGAAGACCATCTCTCCATTTCCAATTGTCTTTTCCAGCCACCGCTTTGACACTTCCTCGTTATTTCATCTGTTACGTCTGGGCCTCCAAGATCATAACTTCCAGGCCCAAGGTTATTCTGTTGGTGTTTAAAGGGTCTCCCTATCAAGCGTAGTTGATGCTTTCGTCCAATCCCCAACCCCAACTCGGACTTCAACCGACGTTTGCCCGTGTCTTTGCTGACACCAGCAAATGTCATTGCACATCTAGCATGTGGATCAGTTTTCGAGGTAAACAAGAAAATCATTTTGACATGCAGTTCTCTCCATCGACGTCGACAAATATAAATATGAAGATTGTTTTCAGATTTATATGAAGTGATCTATATTGCAACTGTGCACAAAGTTACTTGTTTCATGACTATGACTAGAGACTAGGTTGGCCTAGGGTAACCTAACCAATGGAAATCAAAATATCTTCACGAACAATACCAACCACTTTAGATATAATCACATTTCCCTCCTTGAGAAGTTTCGGATGGAGCCCGGCAAAAGCAAACCTTTCAAATAAAACACAGACATTAAACACGTCTATCCTCTCAACTTTTTTCTTGTTAATCTTATCATTTTAGAAAGTCTAAAATTTTTAGAGCTTTTTTGAGACAGAGCAGACGTCAATCCCGATCCTGGCCATGACTCCGCACGCTTACCTATTTCTACCGATTGGATGCAATTTACTTTCTCAACAGACCCATCCCAACCCCGACTTACCTGCAGCAGCGGCTTCCGAAGCCAGAAACCGCCTTCCTCTCCTTCGCTCCAGACATGGCCAACGACTCGGATCAAAACAAAATCGTACCGTCTGAGGCTTGAAATTCACTTCGCTGTCGAACACGAGGCCTCATCGGTTGCCACGGCAACCATGAGTACCGCTCAAAAGTGAATCGAGATAAGGGCTCGGGTTTTCTTTGATTATTATTATTACTATTATTAATATTATTGTGATTGTTTAATTAATTTTTATTATTGCAGTTCACAAGAATGAGAAGAGACTGGAGGCCATTTAAATATATACACAAATGTGATGGCTCCACAACAGAACGGCTATCCAGGTACGAATGGCATTTGAAAATAACTGATCCTCAATTCTCATTTATATTTCAGACAAGCAAGAGTTTCGCGCGGGCAGTCTACTTTCTCGAAGCGACCTTGGGGAAGCCTACATTGTAAATGGTCTCGTCGTCAGAGCCCGGCTCGCAGCTCATCCACAGGTCGTCCAACACGTTCGTGCCGTAAGACAGCTCTTCCCCGGAATAGCCGTCCCTCCCGTACCAATATTTGTTCTCCTTTGCTGCCACCATTTCCCCCCTCCAAGATCGATCGGAGTCATCGAACTCTGAAAACCTGGACGGAGCGGGATAGTTCCTCGGAGGTTCCGACTTTTTCTGTGCTTTCCTCTTGTCCACCATGGCATGGTGCGATTTGACGAGCACGGAGTCGGCATCCCCTTCGAGCTCGTCTTGTTCCTTCCCAAAGCTGTCGTCGTAGTAATCCTCCTCTGCTTCGTCGTACTCTTCGTCTTCGAGCTCCTCTTCGCTCCTGCCGAGCTCTGCGATGTTGTCGATGGCCTGCTGATAGTTGATGTAGGCCTTGGTCATCTTCTTGGCAATCTCGATGCGCTTTTTGATTCCGGTGACTTTCATCGTTCCGCTCAGGGACTGGCCTCCCCCGACCCTCTTGAGCTCATCCTTATAGGAGTTCAAGAGCTGTTGAAGTGATTCTGTTACGAGGAGCGTGCGATCCAAGATGTTCTCCACATTCCGCTCGTTTATCGGGCAAGAGGCACTCGTCCTCTCGGTGGCCACCATCTTCTTCTTTCTCTTCCTTTGAAATGCTTCACTCTCCTCGCTGCCGTCTGAAAGAACAAGTATCTCAATAAAATGTTTTAATTACTGACAGTTTTAAAAAAAATTAATAACATTCCGTATCAGCATTCCGTACAGTGAACTGGACTCTGATATTCTATTATTTAGAGCATCCCGTGATTAATATTATTTTAACATCAGAGGAAAAAACTGATTAGCTATTTTACACCCACGCACAACTGGCACTGAGGTCGAATCAAAGTGAAATCACTGAACAAGTAACAAATACAATTGTATGGTTTTTAACATGCATCAATGCATCTCAAAGAAAGAACAAAGATCAAATAATTAATTTTTTATTGGTATAGCAGAGATCCAAAAAACATCGTGTGTTGAATTTTTCTAATCCAATAAAGTACTATGCCTTGGATTATAATTTCCAACTGTATCTAAGCACATAGAGATGATCAACTTAGACTACCTTCACCTTTGACTCAGCCTTACGTTTAAAAACAAGAATAGCCTAAATAATCATCTCACAATATAGCAATTGCCTCACTCAGAACAGTCATGAGTATTTGTGGGAGCATTGCGTCTTGAGCATTGATTTCAAAGATCTGTGATGATAACCATATTCTCAGTACTTTGTCGAAAATTACGACAACTAACTGCTGATTCCTTGCAAGAGTTGTTTGATGTTCACATATCCTGAGTAGCTGTTTTGTGGAAACCGTTTGTCGGATTTCGCTGTCATTCGATTATTGTTTTCTGGTCATCTAAACTGATTGTGTAGTTCCGTTTGATAAAGTAGCTTTCGACTAATTCACTCAGCAAAACACAATTTGCTTATGTAATTCAATGTACGTGTTTGTAGACCAACTTAGATAAATTATATTGCAATTTTAAAAATATAACTCTTCACCTTTTACACAATCTTCCAAACCGTCCTCCGATATTCCAATCGGTATAC
This sequence comes from Hirudo medicinalis, assembly GCA_011800805.1. Taxonomy (NCBI): domain Eukaryota; kingdom Metazoa; phylum Annelida; class Clitellata; order Hirudinida; family Hirudinidae; genus Hirudo; species Hirudo medicinalis. The sequence continues at coordinate 143,546 of MPNW01000126.1, forward strand.
TATCGTCCATAACGATTGTGTCGTCCGACGCTGCAACAATGTACCCGAAGCTATTCCTTCTTCGATAATGGACCGAACCCCGTTATAAGAAAAATATTAATTTGGATAATAAATGTATCTATGGAATAATCGAGACGATAATATTTAAAATATCCCGGCAGTAAAAACGAGATTAATTAGGCGCCGCGCGATAAAACACTTATTTTGAACCAAGCAAAGAACCACTGAACGACTCAAAAATATCGGAGATTCACTTTTTTAATACCAAAAAGTAACAAAATAGAACTTTACTCTAAAAGTAATTCTATCAAAGCCGGCAACAAGTAACTTAAGACTATCGAAACCGTACGCCTCAAAGCGGTAACAAATCTTAGACCCAGCCTCCCGTCAACTTATGGAAAAGTTCTTCGTTAAGAGCCTGACTCTTGTCGCCCGAGCGCATCGACAGGAAAATGTAGCCACCGATGAATTCGTGGATCACCTTGCATCCTGCAGTCAGACACTGAAATGCTAATTCGGCATCATCCTCGAACACCACTTGAACCTTGCATAAATGAAAATCACAAAGAGGTGAAAAAAGCCAATGACTAAGTCATTTTTTGTGGTTTAACAATAATGACTGAAATAGCATGCCTGCTTAAATTCCCAATTGACACTCCAAGTTGTAATGGTCTTGTACATCCAGGTTTTTGTAATGTCACCTTTTTTGATGTCCATTTTGACCAATCTATCAGTCCCTATGCCAAGAAGTTCCTGCAATGTAAATGTCATTTAACAGAGCTTTCCTTCACAAATGAGCAATTAAAATAAGAAGTTTCACCTCTTTCTTTGAATTCTTCAGGTTTATGATGAAATATCTAAAACCAAACAGTGGCAACATTTGCCAAGCCTTGATATAGCTCAGCTGTGCATCTATCTTGCTCATCCGCTTCATATTCGAATTGGCATTGACAGTCCTCGGCAGCAACTGGATGAACGAGTTGGTTTATTGAGCACGTTTAGTTTGGCAGAGTTTCTTAAGATGTTGATCAATAAGAGCAGATAAAACGATGAGGAATGGGTACTCCCAATGTGGGTTACATTAGTAGTTACCCTTTTATCTATGCATTTCTTAGCATCACAAGCCATAGTTGTCAATCTGCCAAACCTGCTTCATTTTGCTCTTGCTGAGAAACCTTGGTGCAAAAAGTCTTTCAGGTCTGAGGTCATTAGGGTCAAGATCAGACTGTGAGTGGGCTTCACTTGTCCTCTGCATGTTGAGAAGAGACTCAATGGACTTTAGCTCACCCTCGTACAACTTGATGTCGGCCATCGTTCGGCCTTGCTGGATTACCCGAAAGGCGGCCAGCCACTTCACGTACTGCTCTTCCTTAGATTTGATTTAAGAACAAGATTTTGAAACGTTAAAATACTAAACTTTATTCAATTGCCACCATTACCATCACCATTATCAATATTCCTTCGTTGTCATTGTCAATTGGAATTGTCATTAGGTTGTTAATTAATTTTTGTTGTAGAGATTTTAACCAAATAGAATTAATCAAATAAACATCGTCATGCTCACAACCGTCACCATGCCTCATGTCATCGTTCGCATTATGGGCATTATCGGCTCACATGATCAGGTCTCAGCCACAGCTCCAAGGGTGTTTTGCCTTTGTGGAGGTTCAGCTTGATGAGAAACCTTCCAGTGGAGACACTGCACATTGGAAACAAGGTGAAGCCTTCGTTGTCTGGAATAAAAAGTCAATTGACTGAGATGCTTTTTTTTAGACGAGGGCAGTTTGATTTTGTAATTTTATAAGTTTGGCAATGTGAGAAATGCTTCAAACCCAAAACAGAAATGAACTTGGGAAATATAAATGATTCAAACTACATCCTTCAACAATATTCCCTTATTAACTTCATCAATGACCTCCTTAAATCACCAGTTCATTCCAAATTCGAGATGAAACCCACCATAAAGGTCAAATTGTTGCAAGAGGTCATCCTCCCCTTCGAGGTCATTGTTGTAGATGGCCATGGTGCGGTCCCTCAGGACGAACCAGTAGCTTTTGAACGTTCTCATGTGGAATTTCCGAGGCCTTGAAAAGGAAAAAGGACAGGATTTGTCTTTGTTTGTTCATTAGCTGCACATAACCAGTTAAAACATCCCAGCATAAGCACATTTGATAGCATTTCAAGCTCTGTAGCAATTAAAAAGAAATATTTGTTTGTTTTTTTTTTTTGAACGAGTCTCCGCAAAAAGAGATTTAGGTTTTCTAGGTTACCAAACAAATTGGAAAGCATCAGAGTAATAAAAAATAAGTATCAGGCAAGTAAGGACAACTGTCATGTTGACTTCTAATCAATGTAACAAACCAGGATGTTTAGATTAATCGATCAAAAACAATTAATAGATCAAACAGCTGACACCCACTTGCAGCATCTCAACCAATTCTTTAGTTTGGGAGTTTGAGTCATATTCCTGGGGCTCTCCTCATTGTGACCTTCAAGAGAAACCTGAAGGTCGGAGAGTGCAGAGTCTATTTCATCTTCTGAGAGTTCTTCTAACAAAGGTGAATTAATATGACATTTTAGAATGTAATATTTAGTCCACTTATGAATTAACTGGCTTGTTATAATAAGCCAATGAGTTAGTCATTTCTTTTTTATCAGTAATCTTGTTGCTGGACTTAATCACCATCCCTGTTGCCATATTTATTAAGAACTTCTAGTAGCATTTTCAGAATAAGCAAATTTGTAAAATGCATTTCACAAAATTATTAAATGATTTATAGTGATGCCATAAAAATTGTCATGACATATTTTGCAACAAACAAAATCCTGATTGGACTGGTGAAACTGCAGATTTTTAATCTGAAAATGTTCCTTACCGTGCTTCGGGACGGCCCCCAAGTTCGTCAAACTTTGCTTCTCAACTTGAGCCTGGAAATTAAATCAAAATCAAATTAAATTAAGTGAGTAAATATTTCAGTAATTAAAGAATTAATCCATTAAATTCGAATAACTTCAGCAGACTTTACTGAAGAACGATTATATGTTTGGAGAAAATAGAATTGACCTCATGAATGTGATGTGTTTTCAATGAAATACTTACAAAGAAATGCAAATATAGTATTAATATAATATAGTAATAAAATACAATTCTGCACTAAATGCTATCTTCGAAAGGCTATTAGGACAAACATTGTTATTATGAATAAACTTATTTTACTTAAATACCTGGAGAGCAGCAAACATGACCATCTCATCTTCAGAGCACATCAATTCCTCAGAGATGACAGACGACTTTGCCTGTTCGTAAATGAAGTGGATTCGCAAGGGATCGTACTGCAATGAATATTAATTTAAATAACACTTTACTATACCCCTGCGTATTATTTAATATTATCTAATTATTTATTATTTATAATTATATATATTATTATTTTTAACCATATAATTATTTATTTTATTTAATATTATTTCAGTGATCGCTGATAATTATATAATATTTAGCAATAATTAACTAATAATAATAATAGTACACCTAAGAGATACATCAATCAAAATTCAATGTTCAACTGGCTGAAATCTTGATTTAGGTTTTAGAAAATACAGCATTCTTATTACTACACAACTTAGCCATAAAAATCCTTGGTTGGGATTTGAAAAGAATACCCTTTAAATAGGCTCTGAACTTAATCCCCCTTCTGAAATATTACCTAATAAAATATTACTGTCAACATTTTCCTAATTTTCAATAATAATAATCAATATTTTTTATTTCTATTCATCAAAAATATGAGGAGCACAATTCAGGGGGTTATAAAGGATTTTGTAATTTTGGGGGTTGGGTGGGATTAACCAACAGCCAGGGATGCATCTGCCCAACTGTTCGTCCGTTAACCTTTTTTGCTTATTATTAAATTTACATATAACTTGGCTGTTTTTAAATGTACACCCCCTTTGGTGGGTGCACCCACCACCTGGGGGAGTGTCTTCAAAATGTTTGGGGGTGAAGGCACCCCTGCAGGGGGATAAATAACTCCACGGCATAATTCCAGCCTAAATTTCCCATTGAGATTGGGCTCACCTTGGGCTTAAGGTCAAAGAAGTTGAGGAACTTGAATCTGAGGAGAAGGACATCATCATCTTTTATGTCCTGCTCCATCAGTGACCTCGAAGAGTCAAGCCACCTGGAGGAAGATGATCAAACATCATAAATTTTATTTATTTGTTTATTTCAAAATGAAGGGAGGGTCATTGTCTCTTGCCTGATCGCCAGGCAAACTCGAGATGAACAGAAAACGAGAGGTCAGAACCAAACACGGCGAAACATGCCGACTTAATAAACTGTAATGAAACATTAATGCACTTAAATGGTAATACCAAGCTTAATGGCGACTACTTTCACAATGGCACTACTTTTGATAGCTATTAAGCTCAACGAACTTACAATTCACACAAGTGACACATCAGCACTCACACACCCTTCTCTGTCATCAACATCAAAATTGCAGCCATTTAAACTGACCCAGAGTTTAGCCGTGCCATCTCACTCAGGTTCTTAGCTTTAGGCAAAAGGTTTTGCAGGACCGGAATGTTGTCTTCTTGTCCCCCAGCTAGGGAGGCATCCATGTCCAGACTGTCCATTGACCCTGGAGTCTGCATGCCATTGGCATTGAAGGTGTAGGATGGAGAGCTGTGGGCACTCAGAAGTCCCCTAGATAAAGTACCCTGAATTCACATCAGGGAGCATTGAATAGATTAATTCCTTGGAGAAGGTAGATGAAAAGTTGAAAGAAATAATTTGAAAATATTATATCCTTAATCATTCATAGAAATGATATTATGGTGATCATCACTGTTAATCTATTATTTCTCTTTTGGGACCAACAATAAAGTAATCAATTATTTTAAAACCTCTGGAGTCAGCAGTCCTGACGTCCCTGGGGTTCTGATCTCATTCAGGGCAGGATTTGATGCACTCATCAATGAATTGTGCATTCCTGTTGGTAGCCTGTTGGCCGACCTCGTTCCTGATGCCCCTTGGTTATGTTTCAGCTCATGGGGTTCAATCTTGCGCATCAAAGACAATTCTTCTGGATGTCTTATGCCTGAAAAGTTTTAGTTTTCCAAAATTGGTGAATATTTCTAAGTGATAACAAATGATAACCATAAACCAATAACCACTGTTAAATGGCAGTTAGATTAAATTATCATAGACAAAAATTGCTTTAGCATCCATAGAAGGCAGGGAGCGCTGCGAATAGGTGAAATAAATTGAAAGCATCTTCTAAAGTTGAAAATGTGACTAACATATTTCAAACAGATTAATTAATAATTAATTAACTTAATATTGTCTCCTACCCAACTCTCTGCATAGCCTGATCACCACGCTAAACACATTCACAGCAAAGCTGACTCTGAACGTAGGCGCCCTCAGATCGGGCAATTGAATCTTCGAAAGAGAAACAAAGTAACTAAATATCGATAAGTCATGAAAAAAATTAAAAAGCTATGAGTGCACTTGTTTAAAATTTAATTGTCCGAATTATACCTGCACGTTTTTGTGCATCGGGGTGAACCAAAGTTTGGCGTCTGCTTGCACGCCATGCTGGTCCAGTGTGGATTTTGCTCTCGTCAGCCAGAGGGACTTTTCGCTCCAATAGAAGGAATGGTCTGACCAATCGGCTGACACCTCTAAGAAGGTTATTTCTATTAAGTTATTTGAGATCTTCTATAAAATAGAAATATAAAAACTTTGACTTCGAAACATTATAATTTACGAGTGTATTTACAAGTATGAACGCTTCAGTAAATAATTAACTATTTCAATAAGTGTTTCCTCCATCTCTTCGGCAATTATTTGAACCAGGATGTCAAAGTGATAAACAAACTATTATCTAAATGTAATTAAACCATTCAAGTCCTTCATCTACAATGCCTAATTATTACGGCGATTATAATTTCTCTACAAGATATGGAATAACTACAAGTCATAAGGAATAACTTCACCAGTAGCTTTAAAATGCATATACAACATTAACTACACCAAACTATAGGTTTGCAAACAATAACTAGGTCTGTCCACAACACGTTATCGGATAGAAGAAACAGAAAGATCCTATGTGATTTTTCAAATTGCATTAAATGATGCTTTACGATTTATCGATAATTTCCTAGAAGGATTTATATAACAAAACAGCAAATTCTGTCACATGAAGTCGTCTGCTATTCTAAAAAAAATCGAAAATGAGCGAGAAATGGCAGTATTCAACGTACCGATGGACTCAACCAATTTGAGCATTAGACCTCCTATATGGAGATCTCCTTTTACCCTAAGAGACTTTTCAATTTGGAGATCCGTGACCAATATGTTTAGGATCCAAGATCCGTCAAATTCACTTGACATAATTTTTCTTAATCTCAAGAACAAAGTTTTTGTAACTCCACAATTCTTTCAATGTGTTCGAATAAAAAATGTAAATAACAAGTCTTGCAAATATTGTCCAAGAAAATATCGACGATCTGTTGTAAAAGCTGCAGGGCAAATTTGATTTCAAATTTCTAGAACATTTAAATGGGCCTAATCCGGTTACACGTATAAACGCAGGAGACTTTAGTAAGACGATGAATGTAAAAATAACAAGATTACAAAATTACTTTAATAGCATTCGCACGCAAATGTTAAAAAGAAGCATTGTTTTCAAAACGTGTACTTTAAACAATCTTCTTCCTAAATGAGTCATTAAGATTTTGAGGCTAAAGAAACGCTAACACCCCAAATAATTGATTCTGGCCATAGTATGCTGTTATCTTGGAAAACGTTTTTCACTGGAAAGACATTGGAAAGATGTTATTCTGCTGTCATCTAGCATTATTGAGCTGCATGGTTTAGGTAAAGTTGTTAAAATTTGCAATTTACATTTAGAATATTTTTGGCAGTAGATGTTACCAATTCCAGATTTGATAACTACATTTTCGATTGCAGGTGCGAAATGTCATATTGCTATCATATCGTCCAGCAGCAATTATTATTTTATATTATTCCGCTACTTACTCATTTTTGTAGCCAGGCAATCAATCCGCCTCAAGAATTCACTTCATAGTTTGTGATCTTGCAATTATGGCATAAAAGTTTAATGCCTATATCTGAGAGCGTTGTTACAGTTTAAGCTGGAATACAATATGTTTAAAACCGGTAAAATATAAAAAAATCTATTAGGAGAGGTGCAGCCTATTCACTAATGAATATGTGATTTATATATTAAATTAAAATTTGATTAATTGATGTTAATTTTTTAAGTGTACTCTTAAAATAAATATTCAATGGTCAATTTAAAGTCTAATCCAGGTTGAGTTTAACTATCTATGTAACACGTACTGCTTAGGGATATTTTTTTGTGGATGTCGTGAAATACCGTTGATTATTCGATGATTAATATTGTTTTGTTGTGAATAGATTCCTTTCCCAAATATGGAAACCTTGAAATTTACTTTTTCTCCTAATGAAGCGATTTCTGAGGGTTATGAGAGTATCGACAGTCCGAGCCTTTTATCTGACGTAATATTTGTTTTTATATTTTTTACTCAACTTTAGGTTATCATTGCCTACTCGTAGAGATTGTTTAATTATAAGTAATGGATTACTTAGTGTGAGATTATATAATTTCCTTTAAAAGGTGCATAAGCCAAAGTTATGAATTTAACAGTGCTTCTATAGTCTAACTTTGTGCTCTTTAGGGTCTAACGAGCTCATCTCCCGAAAATCAGTTTCCCGATTTTGAACTGGACGATTTGTTTAATTTTCCGGATAATGACCCAAACAATGGAAGATCAGTTCATGATCATGAATATTGTCTCCAAGAGAATAATAATATCTCTGCTTTTGAGCAAAACTTTGATTTTTCCACCATCGACACAAACCTCTTTGATGTTTTTCACTCGGACGCGACAGACCTCTTGTCGGATCCTCAGACAGAAATAAGGGAAATCAACATTTTTGGGGACTTTTCTTCCGGAACAATGCAGCCTGGAAGTGATTCGCCCAGCACGTCTGAGGAATCGTTCCAGAACTTTGAACCTCTTCTGACTCCTAGCAATTCAGGTTTTAATGCTTGGTTAACTTTACCAAACACCTATTGCTTTATAATACTTGATTGTAATAGTGCTTGATTGTAGATACATGTTTCAAAGTGATTTCTTTCATTTGTTACGATAATAAGAAATATTCTTATAATTAGAATTAGAATATTTATAGAATACTGGAATATAGATTATTAGAATAATTAATTAATATTCTAATAATTCTAAATTCTAATAATAATTAGAATATTCTTATATTATTATATTATAGTATTATGTTATATTAATATAATTATTATATTATAATATAATTTATTATATTATTTATTATAATTATTATATTATAAGAATATATTCTATTCTATAGAATATTTCTATATTATATTCTTATAATAATAGTACTAAAGTAGGCTTGTGTAGTTATAGTAATTGTTATTTTCTATTATTCGATGATTATTATTGTTATTATAATACTCTTTTTGTCTTACCTAATATATGATAGGTGCACGTGAATGCACGTTGAATGCGTTTTTATTTAAATTGTTGTTCTTTCAGCTCAAGGCACGTTGATTGTCGTTCCGTTGATGAACCAGGTTGCTCCCCAGAGGCCCCAGGTGAGCGCAGGCATCGGAGCACTTTTGCATTCAAAGATTTATGAACTAAATTGCATTTGAAACCTAACTTGCAATGTCACCAGCTTTCTATGGAAGACTTAAATGTTAAATTCACTTAATGTATAAGTAATGTATCGATGCATCAATGCTTGTTCGGACTCATCATAAAAGTCGTCGGGTCAAAATGTCAAATGAATTTAGCATCTTGAATGAATGAGTGAGCGGTTGTTTTGATGATTTTGATTTTTGGAGTAGTGTCGATCCTGATTACTGGTCTTCAAGGCCACTGAATAGATGCTATTTATATGATTAATAATAACGAGAAATAATAATAATGAGAAATAAATTATCTATTTATTAATTATTTATTAAAGTAAATAAACGTTTGTGGTTCTTCTTGTGATGCTGTAAGAATTAACTGTTACTGTTCGTATTAGTTGGCTTATTGCTGACATTAATTATGTATCTATCGTTTGACTTCCTTTGTCACTATCACCCGATACGGCTTTTGGCCCAGCTATGACCTTGTCTTGTGTTTGACCCCCTTTTAAGTGCACGATCCTGACTGAAGACGAGCAGGCTCTGTTGGTCAAGGAAGGCATCAACCTGCCAGTGGACGTGCCTTTGACCAGGGATGAAGAAAGGATGCTCAAAGTTGTCAGGAGGAAGATCAGGAACAAGGTGGGCCCATAAAATAGTATCAGCTTAATATTTATGAGCACATCAGAACATGCCAAGAACCGAATTCCTAATGGAGCCAAAGTCTTGACAAAGTTGCCAAAATTCGAGTAATAATAGTAATAAAACAATACTAATAATAACAATTTAATAGATGATGGTGATAATGATGTTATCCTTAAACTTGCTCTTCACATCTTTAATATCATGTAATATCATAATGTAGCAGTTAAGCACAACATTCTTGACGTCACATCATTTCCCAACAGTACTGCTAAAACTTTAAAGCATTATTGGTTGGCATAGCAACATTTCATTAATTTGCACGGCAACTCTTTGTAGATATCGGCCAAGGTGAGCAGGATGAAGAAGCAGAGTTATGTGGAGGGCTTGGAGCAGAGGGTGAAGATCTGCACCCAGCAGAATAAGGAACTCCAGGTGAAGGTGGAAAAACTGCAGAAGCAGAACCTGTGAGCTTTGCTTTGCATTGCATGGATTGCATGTTTAGTGGGTTAAGCTTATTAGTTAAGTAATTTATCCAATTATTATTTTAATATTTATTGTGAATTACATTTGCAAATTTTTATAAATTGCAGTTATTACAAATTACCAATATTATATTTATAATATTAAATCTAAATAATAAATATTTATATTTATTTAATTAATTAATTTATTTATTTGTTAAATTTAAATAATAAATAATAATAATATGTAATTTATGACTGTAATAGTAATGTTAATAATAGTAATGTTTAATATTGATTACATAATTGGACTTGAGGACTCAAATTGTGATTAAATATTTCTGTCGCACAATTTGAAGCGGTCGTTCCTCTTTATGCAAGCCCTCTTTCATGTTGTCGACAGAACTCTAGCACTCCAGCTAAAGAAACTGCAGGGTCTCCTTTTCCAGCCACAAATAACAGTTATCGCCAGGAAGAGACAGATGCAGGCTGGAGGGTGCCTCATGGTGAGATGTCATTGGTTCTTGCCCTTATTTTTGTGATCGTTTGCGGTAGCCTCGGGAACGTAATCACCTGGCACGGCATAACCGAGATTAATAATTAATAATAATAACAATAGCAACAGTAAAAATAATATCAATAACAACAGAAACAACAACCATTGCTCTCATAGTGTCATTATCACCACTGTCCACTCTTTGCAGGTACTTTTGCTGTCTTTTGCCCTCTTTATTTTCCCTAGCATGGTGCCCTGGTTGGAGGATCACAATTCGAGGCTGCCGACCGACCTAGCCCAGTCGTCTTTGTGTGAGTCGAGGACATGTTGACTTCTTTCTGGTTCTGATAATGTTGTTTCTGCTGCTTGTCAGTTGTAATGCATACGACGATGTTACTTGCTCGTTACTTCAATGTTGGTCGTTTGATTTCGTTTTGCTTTGTGTTTTTTTTTATTTACGTTCTGCCATTGTTTATTTGTCTGGTATTTATGTTTAGACTGAGTTAATTAACTATTAAATTGTTAATTAATAAACTAATTATTTGCAAAGCCACTGGTAGGAAGATACTTCAAGAACCAAGCCTGTTGAGAATGGATTACATTGAGGAGTATGGCACATCTCCCAAACTCCTGCTCGGCCACCAGAAGTCTTTTGGCATTCATGATGCTACATCACAATACGAGGACTACCATGATGACCCACCGGGAGAGGACATGTCTGAGCAGTACGTGGTGGTCCTTGAAAACCACAACCTCACATCGTATCGGAACTTTGGGAAAACGGACCTCTGATCTAGCCGAACGCTCGTTAACAGAGGGAAAGATTTCAGTAGAGGTTGCAACACTCACCGGCCATTTTATTTTGGGTATTTTATTCGATCGGCCTCTGCGATTATAGCTGGAGATTTTTCCCATTCGATTTGTTATTGGAGACTCCTGCATGCATTCTTATCATCTTAGACTATTTTCTAGCTTCATTAATACCATAAGACCACTAAAAACTTGGGTGGTGTTCCCTCCCACTCAGTATTGATATCTTTAACGCAAAAGCATGGATGACTCCAGTTAAAAGATACCACACGTAAGTTAACTATTGCGTTAACTTTTGTTGTTACGGCAGCGCAACTCTCGGAAACTTTGTACAGCAGAAAATTTTGATCGCTTGAAATATAGGCGCTGCATTTCAATTAGAAGAAGTTTAAGCAGCCTTAAAAGGGTTGTTTTGTAATGCCTTCGGCACTCCTAAACATTCCCCATGGTGGGTTGGAAAAATGGAATAAATGCAGATTTTCACCGGTCCTCGGAGGGGACAGGTGCTGTGAAAGCGAGTGTCGGGTACAACGTGTATTCAACAACATGAATGTAAAAACCAAATGTACAACCAATACAGACAAAAGTGTGCAATTGTTTTGAAGCCAGAGATACAATCAGGAATGTCCCTATGACGGAGTCTGAGAGGAGGATGTGGGTCCTGGGTCCCACGTTGCAAAAAAAAAAATAAAATAAACATAATTACCAAAATATCATCAGATACTGAAGCTGTTGACTGAGAATGAATGTTATCAGAAAACATTGTAGCACTGGACTGGACTTCACGAACCTTCTAATTCGAGTCGATTGATTTCACTTTTAAACCTAGTTTGGTTGTTGGGGTCGGGGGGAACAATGCAAAATGATATTTCGATTTCAAAACAACAAAAAAGAAAAACTCGTAAAAAGAAACACCATGACTGAGATAACAAAGAAAAGATGGGAAACATGAAACGCCTCGACGTGTCCAATCGATATGAGCTTCGTTAGCAGTAAAAACAGGACAGATGTAAGAAGCGAGTGCATTAATTTGGACAGCCAAAAACGGCTGGGCCAGAGAAGTCCGGCCCGGAGCCGATCCTGGAAACAACCGACTGACTAGAAACGACAGGAGAAAGGGAAAACGTGTCTTCCACAACCTTAAGTATATATAGATGAAGAAGAACATGAGGATATCAAATAGGCACAGTATGACAAATCTGATTGAACAAAAAACACCTAAACTCTCCCCGTTTTCGTGTTCTCTGCCAGATCGAGCCGAACGGAAAATGAGGCCGAACGTGCGTTGCTGCGGAACAAAAAAGATTCGCACGTGTAAAAGTGAAATTAAAAACCCTCGACAAAAAAAGATTCTTCCACGACAGCACGAGCCGACTGCATGGCATGACCGAGCAAAAGTCGGGAGAGAACGTGGCTCACCAGGGCGACAACAGATTGTTGAAAATAAAATAAATAGACCGTGCGAGGTGCGATGTAGTGAGGCAGGCTGTGACCTCCGAGCTCTTTATTGGTTAACTCGAGACTGTCTTTCGAGGACGGAATACCTTCTTGCCGGAGAGGCCTGCTGTCTGGGGAAGTCGACTTCTAGGTCTTGGTCACTTCTGGGCGCCTGTTTGGTAATAAGTTAAGAATATAAATATGTATAGTATATCACACACATAACCTTTCACTATTATATAGGTATATATTATATGCAGTACATTTTCACCAAGGCAACCAGTGATGCTATCAGAAATAGACGTTGCATCCTACAGAGTACGCATAGTATCCTACACGTATCCAACATACACGTACATGCAAAGCTACTATAGTATCTTACTGATGCCGATGTTCCTTCTAACTATTGAAAAGTTGTCCAAGTGTCAGTAATCCATGTCGGTCGATAGGATAACGTGCAATGTATCGTAAGACATTTTTCCACGCAACATCGGGACAACAAAACATTTTGCAATCCGATTACCGACCAATGTCTGGAGAGACTTTGACTGGATGATCTTGAGAATCATGCAGATGTCCCTGTTCATCTTCTCTTCCAGTCGATTGAGCTGCCTGTCAACACGTGTAAGATGATCATCAAGAAATGAATGTATATGGCTCTACATGCATCAGAGGCATCATTACTACGTTCACAGTCATCATGCAGGCACTAATAACGGCTAGGCTTAATGTTGCCTTGAACAGCAATTTAAAGCATCACCACTATCAATATCTTCACCTTGTGAGGGCATCCAGTTGCTGTTCGATCATGCGTGAAGCCATGGATCCGGTCGTGGGCAGGTGAGCGAAGGAGGCTGAGGTGGAAGTCGAAAGGTAGGTAGTTGAATGCTGTTGCTGAACGTCTGGAGTGCTTAGCTGGGTGAAAGGGGTAATAATAATTATTATTATTACAACAACGACCCAATAATAATAAGTTTCATTAACAGCACTATTAGCTTTAATATTTTATTTATCATCAATATTAGGCACCTCTGACGCTATGCAAATGGCGCATTATAAATTAACTATTATTATTATTATTATTATTATTATTATTAATATGTTTCAATGCTTTCCACATCAATTATAGGTATAACTTTAATTACAATAATGGAACTAAAACCATGTCGGTGATGCACATCAGCCCCAACCCGAGTTCACAATTAACATTTACGCATAGACGAATTGTCATACTACGTCATCTTCATTGCCTCCTTCTTTCTCCTCCATCTCTTCTTCCTTCAATTCCCCGGGTGACGTGAGCACACTGGCCATCTCGTTGGATCTCCTGCTAACCCTGCCAAGAACTGACCCCGCTATGGCTCCTCCCATCGATGACAGGGCATCTAATTTGAATATGTTAATAGACATCAAGTGAGTTCAGTAGTGGTTCTAATGGTGATATGACTATAATAATAGTGTCCAAACATTAAAATAATAATAAGAATGATAATGATCATGAGGCTGTAATATCTTACTATTATAATCAGCAATCATCATCATCATCATAACAGCATTCAGCCTTCTCACCTGCCACTGATTGGAAGGCAGACTTATCAGAAGCAAAGAAATTGGTCGGCGTGATGTCCAGTCCCGCTTTCTCCGTGGAGAACTGGAGTATGCCGTGGCCACTCTGCCTCTGGAGCTGGGAGTCTCCCGGGCCTTCGTTGTGCCCCTCTCTGTTCTTAGAGGGCTGTTTTGAGTAGTCAAAGCTCATGCCTGATCGGAGAATAGGAAAACCATTAGGCAAATAGCAACTAGAAATTTCTTCCCTCTTTGATGGTGTCGAGGTTAATTACTAATCATGAGGTGATTTCCATCAGTTAATATACCAACACAATAAAAATATTGATAATCGTTGTCAGCAGTGTTGGTTCTAATACATGGCAACGTTCTAGCATTTCATTGCAATGACCTCTAATGATGAAAATGCAAGCATCATCATCTCAATACCTGGTAAATTACTAGTCCTATAAATAGATGCTTTTGGAATCCTATTGGCCAGGAAGGTACTCTGGGGCATGGGTGGACATTCTGCCTCCAAATATGACATAGTCAACTCCTCCTACAACATTAATTATTCATGTTATTGTTTTGAACAATCTGCATCTTACAAGCAGCTGTGGTACAGAGAATGTGCTAGTGCAGGCTCACTGGCTCTATTATTATATCAATGATTATTAGGAGCCTCTGACGCTATGCAAATGGCGCATTATAAATTAACTATTATTTATTATTACATCACGAATTCATTATTATTTTGTGGAAAAAAAAATTGACAATGCATTAACGTGGACTATCTAGCTCAATTATTGCCTCATCAATTATTATTATCACATCATCATCACAGTCATCATAATAATCATCATAACTATCATCATCAACATCAGGTCATCATAACTATCATATATTATCATAGTCATCGATTATTATGTTGCAAATAAAAATTAAACAGAAATGTAAACAAACTAACAAAGACACAAAATGGTAACATGTCCTATGTTTGTCATTCAAGACAGAATCACGAAGTCGACCAAATAGACGTAAGAGTCGTTAATTGATAAATTTATTATTATTATTATTAACTGCATTAATAATTTCATCAGCAACAATTACTCAAAAAACAACTCAACATGTTATTCATAAAGCTTCTAAAATTACCACAGCCATTTACAATGAGATTACAACATTTACAACAATCTGGTGACTCACGTCTCTGAGGTCGTAGGTCACAGAGAGGTTCTTGACAAACTGCTCTGCAAACTCTGGGTACATCAAGAGGACGTCCAAAAGGTCGTCCCTCATGATCTTGTGAAGGTCGCAGTAAGTCAGCGCCCTCACGTTGCAACTCGACTTGCCGACGCCTTCGTGGAGACATATGTTTTCGCCGAACACGTCGTCTTTGCCTGGGCGATTGTCGGCAATTGATGGATGGAGGGAAAGTTAGGCGGATGAACCGACAGTTTGTGCACTTAAGTGAATTAATGAACCAGGCGTCTGCTTCTGAATGAAAAGCTCAAAGCACATATGACTTTTACTCATCATCACAAAACATCGGCATAGCAAAAAACAATTGCAACATGTCAAGCCTCACCCAATATGGCCATGACGATATCGTCCTTAAGGATCTCGATGGACCCTCTTGATATGAAGTAGATGGCATCCAGAATGTCCCCCCTGTGCACCAAAGTATCACCAGGGGGAACATGGGTCGTTTTGAATTTCATGGAAAGAGCCCTCAGGCATCCAGGACTGGCACCTAGAAGAAAGGTAGAGAGATCGATTCAGTGAACGAGTAGTAATTTATAATAATTAGGTTAATAATTAATTATTAATTAGCTGATTAATGAGCCGTTTCCAGGGCAGTGATATTTCACTGAGTGAATACTTGAATAAACTTTGAAATTGTGAATGTCATCATAACATTAACATGGATCATAAATTATCATAACTTAAATAAAGACTGATGCATATTAATAAACAATTTTTTAGATAAGCTTATTTGTTAAGTTATTAAGCACTCCAAACTTCACAGTCGTCGTTGTTTCCATCAACACCATAGCCATTATCATCATTATCATCCTCGTCACCATCATCGTCTTCATTTCTGTCATCATCATCATCACC
Source organism: Hirudo medicinalis (assembly GCA_011800805.1). Lineage (NCBI taxonomy): Eukaryota > Metazoa > Annelida > Clitellata > Hirudinida > Hirudinidae > Hirudo > Hirudo medicinalis. The sequence continues at coordinate 159,787 of MPNW01000126.1, forward strand.
ATCATCATCATCACGCCCACCTTGGAAAGCAGGACAGTTCTGGAGTAGGTTCCTGTTGAGATGGAGGCATATGTCAGCCTGCAAGCATTCTGGAAATCCTTTTAAGACCTTTCAAGAATAGATGGATGGAAGCATGAATAAATAAATAAATGAATGAACATAGCCTCTGATTGGTTGAATTCTAATCAAAGCTAATGAATAATGAAATAAGTATTGAACTATCACCATGTTCATGTCGATGCCATTGGTGCAGGACCATGCGTGCTGGAAATATTCCTCCAATCTCTGCCTCAGGGGGTTGAGGATCTGGTGAAACCGAATGAACTCCTTGACCTTCTGCATCTGGGTGTGGTAGCGGGCCGTGCCGCTGTACAGCCTTTGGATGATGGCACTGACATTACCGAAGATGCTTGCATACATCAAGGCTGAGAGAAAGAAAGGATTCGTTCAATAAATGGGCTTGCAGGTTGGCCAAATGGGTCGCGAATGCATGAGGCAGTAGCAGAGACAGTTGTAATGCGCCATGTTCGCAACCCAGCCTTAACCGCCAGGGAGCACCCTCAGGTAGAGGCGCTATATAAATGGTAAAAAGTGCTTTCACATCCTACTTGGCTAAGTAGGGCACTCAAACGATCGGCTAAATGAAATAAAACTAAAAGGCAACATTAACAACAATTATATTCTTCAAGGCATTCTAAATGCCAAGTGTATAAAAATGTGCACTGGGTTATTAAGGGTTGTTGGTTATTAATGCAAATATTTAAACGTGTTATTTTTGCAAATCGCCATCATCGTCATCATGATAATCAACATCGTCATCACCACAAACTTCATCAACTGGCAACCATGAAATACACCTCCAGCTAGAAGAACCTGACCTAAAGGATCCAGTGCAAGATTATTCATGCCAAATAATATTCACGACACTCACATCCGATGAGCATGACGAGTATGGAGAAGACCTTCTCCGAGTTTGTGTTCGGGGAGACGTTCCCGAATCCGACGCTGGTGAGACTGCTGAAGGTGAAGTAGAGGGCGGTGATGTACTTGGACTTGATTGTCGGGCCTCCCAGGGAGCCGTTGTAGGGCTGCTGGATCTGATCGGCCAAGTCGTCCAACCAGCCGATCTTATGCTGATTATCCATCGTTTTGTCCCTCTCCACGTGACCGATGGTGTACCAGATGCATGCCAACCAATGAGCAATAAGGGCGAAGGTCGACATCAGGAGGAGAAGCACGGCAGCCCCATACTCCGAGTACCTGTCCAGCTTCCGAGCCACTCTGACCAACCGCAGGAGGCGGGCTGTTTTCAAGAGGCCCGTCAATGTAACCATCTGCCGTTCGAGCGGTCGAGGGAGTTAGTTTTTGTCCCAGCTCATCATTAGCAATAATTATTTGAATCCAGTTTTAATGAACTAAAATGGGTCTGGAAAATGTGTGCTATATTTCAAAGTTCCAAAAGTAATTCCGTAACTATTACTGTAGATCGTAATCATCATCATAACTGTCACCATCAAAACCAGCATCATCATCATCATCATCATCATCATTTTACACACATCCTCTGAATCAGGGCCGAAGATGAGTAGGTCGAAAGGTATTGCAGCCACCATGTCTATGAGGAACCAACCCTTGAAGTAGTGCACAGCTATCTTGCCCGGATGGCTCACCACCTGGAAGAACAACGAACCGGTGAAGGAAGAGTCAGTAAAATCGGAACGTTTACCTTTGAAATGTTTTCTGCATCAATTCCTAACCCAGGGTTCAATACATAATAATGACTTGGCTAAAATTATCTGATTATTATTATTATTATTATTATTAATTATTACAAAGATAGTCACAATTTTTTTAAATATCAAATTTAACTTAAAACAACAAATTTAATAACAGCGATAACATTGCACCTCGTCATTTTTATTGACGTATGTCGTCCTGAAGTTGATGAGGATGTCAATGATGAACATGATGTCGACGATCAAGTCAACCACCGTCAGGGGGTCCTTGTACCTTGCCCAGAAGTTTTCCGTTTGTCTAGTCTGTTTCAAAACAACAACAACAACAACAATTACAATAATAACAACAAAAAATTTATCAATGATACAAAATATCAGCAATTCCTAATCGATGAATAAATATTATATAATAAATTATTATATTATTATTAGGGCTGCAGATCGATTAATTTTTCTAATCGCGATTAGTCGCGAGATTAATATTTTTAATCTTAGTTAACGCATTTTTAATCGCACCATCCCANAAATTAAAAATTTATAAAATAATGTTATGAAATTAAACAAATTTAATCGTCGCGTTAATAATTTTAATTGCAAAAAAATTATAACGCATTAATCTTCCGTTAACGCACATAAATCTGCAGCCCTAATTATTATTATTAATAATATAAAATAGATTATGTCGACAATCATTAACAACATCAGCATCATTATCGTCAACATCGTCGTCGTCATCATCATCATCATCGCCACCACCATCATCATCATCACCACCCCCATCATCATCATCATCATCATTGTAATCGCTCTCATCGTAGTAAGATATGGTGGTCTATTGAGTTTGTGATTAAATCTGATAAAGATGACTAATGTTATCGATTCCTCAGAACACTGGAGCCACATTTGGTGCATTAATGGCTCTGGTATTGACCAGGAGGACAAATGACGAGTTAATCACCGGCACACATAATTTAAATCAAGCATTGAGGACGAAATTAAACTGTCATTTGTTTGCTTGCTTGTTGTTTTTTTTAGTGAAACAAACCCAAACCATAATCACCATCATAAAATCATAACCACCTCATCATCATCATCATCATCATCATCATCATCACAACCACCCACCTTCTCCTTGTATTCAGGATCGTTCAGAAGGAAGGCTGCCACATAGGGCGTACATATGGCAGTGTAGATAACAAGTATGAGTATCAGCCAATCCCAGGCCGCCTTGAAGGGCGAATAGTGGATGATCGTGAACCTGTGCTTGGTCGGCGCCTGGAGCTTGTACTCGGGCATGACCTCCGCCCCTAGAGAGAGAACCTTTCGAGAGGGGAGAGATGATGAAAATACCATCTCGAATAATCACGAAATCATTAGTAAAGTTTTTTTGAAAACAAGCAATGAAAATGAATAGCAAAACCAAAAAAAAAGAGGGAGAATCAAATCAAACAACAGATTGATAATTGAAAAAAAAAACACAGCAACACATTAAAAATATAACAATAACGAATCAACTAAACGAGAATTAACAGCCCGAAAGTTCCAACCGACATCCGACTAATCAACCAAACAGAAGAAAGCGGCCGAGTCATGCCGGGCAATACCTGCGCCACTTTTTCCCCTACGTTGTGTTTGACATTCTGCATCGGTAGGAAGACCCCGGTCTGCTTGCTCGAGGACAGGGCGCTGTGGAGATCCCTTTCGGCACCGTTTCCGCCGCCCTTTCTGAGCATCAGGAAGTCGCTGATGTTGTTGGCACTGCCCTTGGCCTTGATCTTGGAGAGTTCAGAATCGCTGCTCAGCTGATGCGGAGGATGATATGAATGGGGATGACTCTTGCCTGTTGCTGAGAGTTTAAAAGAGATTACTAACGAACCATAATGAGGGTCTGAAGGGTTGATTTAGTGTTTTGCTATTTACGACATCTCGCAACCATTTTCTGATCGCGATTCTCCATTCAGTTTGTCGATATTATTGTAATTAAATTTAAAAGTTATTAATAATTGATTTATAAAATTATTGGAAATTATTATTACATGCATTATGCATATTATCACATCGCACGTGAAAAAGGAAAGCTTCCGAACGAAGTCTTTTATTGAATCCGTGTCATGAGTTTTTGAGGTCTTCCGCGCACATATTTCGCTCCACAGCATTTCGAGTCGTGCAAAAATGTACGATCCACACTTCTCCTTTTTAAATTGAATTGCAATCAATTAAAGAAGGAAAACTTATGTGTTGAAGGCTGAAATATTCATTTTTCCGTACAGCTGATAATATCAACTTGAACATAAACTGAAACCAAAATACCACTTATACAATTTTGCTGAGCAAGTGACATAATGTTGTTCTTTTGAAGAAGCTTGTAAAAATTTGCTAATGGACGTATCGTCAGAAACTGTAAACTGCTCGTAACCTTTTTCCATGGCCTATTTTTTGTCCACGGGATGATTTGATGAATTGTTAAGTATTACTTGGCCAATGAAAAGGAAATTTGAATGCACAATTTATCACTTATTATTTATAAATTCCAAATTTGGCGCTGATCAGTTCAATATTTTAGGAGTTACGCTAAAATTAAGGGATGCTTGTAGCCTTTTTGCATGCACTGCAGCATCACTCTTGATATGTAATGGCTGAATGTCAATTGTAAAGTTACATCAAGCAGAAAATGATGAATTCAATTTACATTAATAATAACTCTTCTTAACGACCGCAGATAAGCCATAAATGGAATAGAAGCTATAAATAGCAACACGATCAGACTTTATGGGCTACGAATAGCACAGCCAGTTAATGAAGAAGTTATAAATAGTAGAGGCGACGATTGAGAAGAACCGATAAAGCCATTAGCAATGATAACGACTAACAAGAGCAACTGAGCAAACCTTCGCTGAAATTGTTCAGAGTCCTCTTTTCCTCGAGATCCAGGGATGATGAAAAACCATTGAGGCTGCTCCGACTTCCCTGCCAAGCCAGGAACTGGTTCTCTCCCCATCCGGGCAGCTCGCAGATGTCAGACTCGTCCACTTGCTTGTCCCTTATGTATTCCCCCGAGGCAAGTCTTGGAGGATGGAGGCCATCCACGTAGGGCTTTATGGCATCCCGACCTGACCCCGTGGGCGACTTGTGTCTCGTGACCAACGATCTGGTGTTGGACATGGGGGATCGACCAATGAAGTGCTTGATCATGGGTAGCCGGAGCTTGAAGATCCTATGCCGAGCTGTGAAAAGAAAATGTTGACGATTAAGACAGCTGCGTCGGTCATGGAGAATCAATATATCTCAATTTAATTGTCGTGATTAATAATAACTATTACAATAATCAGTTTGTTTTGTAGTCAACAACAAAAGCAACACCAAGTAATCATCATCATCACCAACTAGTCAAGCTAGTAAAGTCACTAGCTAGTAAAATTCTCATAAACAGATGCAAGGGAACTCTTAGATTGTTACAAATGTTAGACTTCCATTAACATTAAAGATGTTGTGGCCAACACTGAAGTCAATATTCTCATTACTGGAGTCATGTGAGGTGTGATTTATGCACCATTAGCGCAACTGTGTAACATTAGCACAACTACACATCATGAGTGGAAAGGATAACGAGTAAAGGCTGCAATGCAAGGCTTTCAAGTGTTGCCATTTATAAGTGATGTTTACGTGTCGCACAAACACCAAATCCAATTCGAGTGATTGCATTAGAACGTATCGAGTGGAAGGCCACTCAAAGACAAATACAACATTTGGTTATCGAAGGAATTTATTTTCGAATACTGCAGACATTTTCCTCGAGCAAATTGATTATCATTTACCATGAGTTATTCCAGTACTACTAACTAACGTTGAGTAATTATGTGATATAGTTTTTTTTTTGTTACAACAAAATATTATTCTAAAACTCTGTATTTTTAAGGGAGTTATGACAACAGAAGCAGAGTTGTAGATGCTAACACTGCCTCAGTGAGATCTTGTTGGAATCATTTTTCAATGGAGCATCAGTGATGTCTTCTAAATTGAGAATGAAGAGGATGATTTCATTGTTCTCGTTCCTGACGGGCGCCACAAGTACGCTGCACAGGAACTTGGTTCCTGAATCATTTCAAGAAACCAAATTAAGCGTCCGTCTTTCCTACATAAAATCATCATAAATATGATGCTTTAAATCTTGTTCCACTTTTGCTATTGATTAGTGACACAAATAAAAAACATTTAATGCAATTTGTTGCTGTTAAATATCATGTTTGCATTCAAAACCTTTATTTAGCATATATTTCCAAACTTGCAAACCATCTTTTCTGTAGTATAGAACCTCAACTTGCTGCTCCTCATTGCCATTCAATGCCTCCTTGATGTAACGGATCGCACAGGATGCTGTCAGCGGACCGTGGAGAAAATCACATGTGCACGGCTTCTGCATGACCTCAGCCCTTGTGTAGCCTGACAGCTCCCCAAAGCCATCGTTGCAGAAGATAATGGGCTTGTTTTCCACTTGGGCGTTTGCAATAACGAAATTCCTGTCTGTTTTTAAAAGCCATCATAGTTAGATCTTCATCATCATGGGTTTCCATAATCCAATGACATACTTTGGCCATCAAATTTTCTGATGATGGTGTCAATAAACGTATTTTGTGGTGCAACGTGTCCCCTCCTGATAGGCATTTTTCAGAAAGTTGGTCGTGCAAGGTAGGCAGCAACCAGCCTATACTTTCATAATTTGCCAATTCGTAATTTAAAAATGGTTGCTAATCAATGTCGACACATTATCCATTTTCTATCCAGCGATCTTTCATTATGACGAATGAGCCCAAAAATTAAAGTTGTATCGTTGGTTAATTTAGAAAATGTTCCTATACGTATTTATCTCGGACCACGAAAAGCTGTACAAACACCAAGCAACCCAAACACCGACTGAGTGATGCCAGGTCAAAAAACATTAAAAGGCCTGGTGCTCAGTGCCCCAGAAAAGCGTCGGATTGTCAATCAAAGCATTAAAAAGATTAGTTAGAATTTAAAGCTATTTTGTTTTTTTATTTGGAACGAGCATCTTATTAACAAAATTTACAATGTCATCGGTAGTGAACGTTATTGTAAAATAATATTTCAAAACATTAAAATATAAACACAATAAAAAATGATTTTAAAATAAATTTTTAATTTTAAAACTACATTACAATTTATCATTGTAAGTAAAGCCAGTCCTCTCATAATGTGCGTCTGTGGGCACGTGACCTCGTATCGGCAGTATATCGTTTTATCGTTTTGTTTTCAACATGGCGGCTCCCATACTGAAGTGGAAAAGACTTACAAATGCAGGCGGACCATCTCCTAGGCCTCGGCACGGCCACAGAGCTGTTGCAATACAAGATTTGATGATTATTTTTGGAGGGGGCAACGAAGGAATAGTCGACGAATTGCACGTTTACAATACAGGTTCGCCATATGCGGCATAGATATTTTCAACATGGCGCTTGCCTTATGGGCGCTGGCGATCTTAAAAATTCGTCTTATCGTAAAATCATTTTTATTGTCTTCGTATTTGTTTAACGGACAATATTATTTTGACGAATTCAATTGAAAACGTTTTTGATATTGCTTAAAAATGATGCATATTTTCCTCAGCAACCAACCAGTGGTTCATTCCAGCTCTTAAGGGAGAAGCTCCCCCAGGATGTGCTGCGTATGGATTCGTTTGCGACGAGTCCGGAAAAATCCTCATGTTTGGAGGTATGGTAGAGTATGGAAAGTACTCGAATGACTTATATGAACTTAATGCCACCAAGTGGGAGTGGAAAAAGCTGAAGCCAAAGCCACCAAGGAATGGAAATCCTCCTTGTCCGAGATTGGGTTTGTAAAATGTTTATTCAAAATTGAGATTGGGGGAACTATTTACTTATACTCAGTTTTTAATTAAATATCTATTTCTTATTTCAAAGGCCACAGCTTCACTTTGGCCGGAAACAAAGTATTTCTCTTTGGTGGTCTTGCAAATGAAAGTGATGACCCAAAGAACAACATTCCAAAGTATGTAGCTGCAACTGTCTTTGAACATTGTAAATAGTCATATAGAATTAGACTGTGTTTGATCTTGAAATGTAAATTTGCTCCTTATTTCAGATACCTGAATGACCTGTATGTACTGGAAATGAAGGCACACACGGGTACATATTCTTGGGATCTCCCCGTCATCTGTGGGGAGCCTCCACCACCAAGAGAATCGCACACCACCGTGGCCTACTTGGATGGCATAACGTCGACACACAAAATTGTGGTCTATGGTGGAATGAGTGGCTGCAGACTTGGAGACTTATGGATCCTTGACACAAGTCAGCAGCATCATTCGATAGTTAAACATATCATATTGCTTCATTTATATTTGCTATTATATGGGAAAATCTAAGACCAAAACCAAAGTAAAATTAATAATGCATTCTAAAATAATAGCCTTTTGAACTTAGGTACGATGTCCTGGTGCAGCCCAGCTGTCAAGGGCATTCCTCCATTGCCCAGAAGTCTCCATTCAGCCACTGTCATTGGCACAAAGATGTACGTCTATGGTGGCTGGGTGCCTCTGGTTATGGACGAAATGAAAATGGCATCACACGAGAAGGAGTGGAAATGCACAAACACTCTGGGATGTTTGAATCTTGGTGAGTAATTTAGATTGATGATGAATTGAATGATGATGATGATTGAATAACTTACTAACCACAAAAAAAATTAATCAGAATCCACATTAGATTTATACAAATGCTGACATCATTACTATTTTGTTGTTGTTGTTGTTGTTGTTGTTATTATTGTTATTATTATTATTATTATTATTGTCATCATTATTAATTGCATTACTGTGAAACCAGACTGATAGCTAATTCAATGATTTTTAACCAGATATAATGAGATGGGAAAGCTTGACGACGGAGACAGTAGAAGATTCCGTACCTAGGGCCAGGGCCGGTCACTGTGCAGTGGCAGCTCACACCAGGCTCTACATTTGGAGCGGTAGGGATGGATATCGCAAAGCCTGGAACAACCAGGTTGGAATGGACCTTGTGATTTGTAAACTTGCTAAGTAGAATACACCTATATACACCTGTTGTAGTTAATAAGCAAGTATATTTAAAAACATAAACATTGCCAACAAATTACATTCTTAAAATGTTGCCTTTTATCCACCAGGTCTGCTTCAAGGACCTCTGGTTCCTCGAAACTGAGAAGCCAGCTGCTCCAACTAGGGTTCAGCTGGTCAGGGCAAGCACCAACACGTTGGAAATTTGTTGGGGTGCTGTACCAACTGCCGATGCCTATTTGCTGCAGCTTCAAAAGTATGACATGGCCACTCCGGCAACCCCTCTCCCAGCTGTGGCTGCTGCTGCCTCATCGGTCACACCGCCAAAGCCTCAACCCTCTCCGGCCATCATGGCAGCTGGCATGCCCACCATCAATGCCCCTCTGTCGCCTCTTAAGCTAATGCTTTCAAGCCAGCTGCAGTTGGTGGGTGAAAAATTGTTAATTAATAGTTAATTAATCGCAATTAGCCAATCTTTCGAGTGCCTTTTGTATCCGAATAGAATTTGAAGGCGCTTTTTAACTACTCTACCATTTATACGTCACCCCGACCAGAGGGAGCTCCATGGCGGTGCAAGCTTAAGCTCCTTAAAGGTTCCGTGAAAATTACTCACTGATTTCTGTGTCAACCATCAGGAACAGGTCCCATTCGTCCGAGTGTCATGTCTTCCATCCCTGCTTCGGGAGGAGCACCGACCATCAGACTGAGCTCGACCCCGGCACAGGTGAGGCACAAGCAGCCTCAGACCCCTTCGGCCCCCCAACTGTTGAAGATTGTTGCCTCTCAGCCTGCTCACTCGCAGATCATCACACTGTCTCCTGCCAGACCCATTGTTTGTGGCTTGATCTGTTATTATCATCTTTAATATCTAATATCTAATAATATTATTATGATTATAAATCTATAATATGGTTGTAAATCTGTAGTATGATTATAAATCATAATATTATAATATTCGTTCTGAAAATTACCAGGGGGTGATGGGAACTCCACAGACCCATGGCACGAAGATTGTGTCCTCCTCTGGCATCAGGGTCCTCACCCCAAACATGTCAGTCACTCCCTCACTGAGGATTTCTGCAGCTCTCACCAGGACTCAAAGTTGGCAAAATGTTGATATGGATGAGTTGTTTGAGAGTAGCTATGTTGAGTTAATCCATGCACCTAGAAATTTGAAATTGTTTATTGTGAATAGGATCATGTGCATTTTGAAGCTGCTTCATAGCTACAAACATGTGTCACGTGTTATCGATCAATGGCCGATCTTTCTAGTAGGCAGTCATGCCAATTGCTCATGGCGTTGTGTCGGTAATTGAGAAGGATGTGGTTTGATTCTGATAATTATAGGCAAGATAGATGGTCTTTGATGTATTAATTAGCACAACATCATTTCTTTCTTTAGCACCTCAATTTGTTGCCGGGGGACAGACATTGCGCATGGCCACCCCCACCGCCACCTCTACCCTTCTCAAGGGAGTGCAGCAACAAGTGCCCCAGCTGTCTCAGGTGGGCAAGCAGATCATCACAGTCAAGACCGGCACCACCCTGGCAGGAACAACTGCCTCGCAACCTCAGATTGTGACGCTCGTCAAGGCCCCTCAGAGTGCTCAGGTACTGTTTGTTCCAAAGCTTTGTTTTATCCTTCTTGCTCCATTGGAGGTTGTTGCTGCAACAATAGTTTTTGCCATTAGTTACTGTAATCAGTAATTCATGGCTACAAATTGGGCTGTGTTATTCATCATCAGTAGTTGCAGTGTATGTGCTTGAAGCATCTAATTTATCATTGATAGTATTTATTGAAACTGACAACCATTATTCAACTGCTGCAACAGTCAGGCAAGGGCATGCCCCAAGGTGCCACGATCCTCAAGCTGGTCAACAACCAGACGCCTGGCACACCTGGAAAGCCAACCATCATAACACCTGCTAACCTACAGGCATCTGGAACCCAACAGGTGATTAGACACAAATGTTAAATTGTTGCCAGTTGTTTTTTAATCAGATTTTTGAAGATTTGATATAAACAATAACGGTGATTGATAATTTAATGACAATTCCAGGCCAACCTGGGAGGTGCAGGTGCCAGCTCTTTAATCAAGAACATCCCGACTGGCCTGATCAGCATCGGCAAGCCCGGATCCAATCCGCAGATGGCTGCAGGAGCTCAGGCCAAGCAAACCATTGTGATTGCAGCCCCTAGACTTTCTACCCAGGCTACCGGAGTCTCGACCAAGATCATCACGGCCATGCCGAGGCAGCCCACTCCCATGCAGGGAACGTCGGGTCATCAGTTCATAGTGGTGGCATCGAGGCCGAATGCGGCCGCACAGCAGAACTCTGCCATGTCGACTTTCATCAGTAAGTTGAAACTAGAATCTCGGCAATACATCCTCCTGCCAGAAGATTCAAAATGCATAAAAGATTCTACATGAAATTGTCGGATAGGACACATAAGTATCATTGTATCATTGATGGCAATTTTGCTTTTGTAGGGATGCCAACTGCACAGATTCTGAACCAAGCAGCTGGAAAGCAACTATATTCTGTTGTTGGAGCAGGTAGGCATCCTAATGAAATTTATTTTACTCTTGGTAATGTGCAATGAAAGCAATAGATTTTAAAGTCTACAATAATGCTTTATCATGCCTTGATAGCTTAACTTTTAATCATTTATCTTTACCTTATCATCTTAGGTGGAGCACAACATGTGCTGACCCAGGTTGGGGTGGGATCGGCTCAGCAGTCAATCGAGATGGGCGAGGCAATGGAGTTCAACCTCGAAGGACTCCACGGGGGCTCCGGCGATGCCGGGCTCGGGGACATGGTCGCGCTGGACAGGAGCGGAACGGACGACGTCGTTTCCATGCAGGTGGATGGTTCCGGTCTGCCGCAGTTTGACGGAGTCGGTGACGACGACGAGGAAGGCCTCAAGGAGCAAGAAGAAGCAGGAGTGACGGACTCGGCCGATCAGCCGCAGGACGAACAACTTCTGCTGCAACAGCAGCAACTGCATGGAGATGACCAACAACAACCGGATGAACCTCAGGTTGTGCTCATGCCGCCTGATCAACAGGTGGGATATATATTTACATTTGGAGAATGCAAGTTGATTGATATTAGATTGAAGATTAATAAATCATCATCACATTATTACTATTATTATTAATAATAATAATATTAATGATTATTATCATTGTAATCAAATTTCTATAATAACTTTTATTTGTTGACTATAATTATTTATTAGTAACTGAGTTCAGTTAATGAATTTTTGCCAATTTGAATATTCTTCAACAAATGCTTCTAACCCGTAGATGGATGGCATAGAAGAAGGAGCTGATGGGTTCATTGCGGACCAGATCGACCCTTCCCTTATCGAGGGACTCCACCAGCAGGCCGAGGGGACTTACGAGCCCGAAGACTCTTCGGCCTATCTTCTCCAACAGGTTGGACTGCACTCCTATGCAAGTGTATGTGTCAATCATTCTTACAAGTTTCAATGTTCCACATGGATGAAACCAATTATCATCTTTCTTTCAGCCAATTGAACATAGTTTAAATACCCATCTAATCAATAATAGATAATAGGAATGCCGTACAATACAATATAATATAATAATGAATGGAACGACAATAATTAATAATATTAAAGACCTATTGACATCAGCAGGAGAATCCGGATGCCGACGAATCGGACGTCGGAGAATGCCCGGCCACCACGCCCGAGACGGACACCCACGGCAAGGACGAGGCCTCCGGAGAGGACCTCGATGGATCTTCCACTGCTGAACCGGTGGGTTCTGCAATAGTTATTGTTGTGATGGTGTAACACTACAATGATACTTATGTATTGCTATTATATTGATAATATAATAATATTATTTTATTAAAGTTGATTAAGAAGTTACCTATTAATCTTGTAATTAATGTTTAATTTTTAAATTGTAATTTCACAGCATTCTGAAGAAAGAGACGAGGCAGACTCCGTTGTGAACGTCAAGAACGAGACCACCCACTTCCACGACCAGACGTCGGGTGAGTTTCACTTTGACGACGTTTGTTGTCGTGACGATATTTGCGCCGTGAAAAGTTAATGCAACCTTTATTTCGTTGTCCAGATTCCTTGTCTACATTGGCCACTGCTGCCATTTCAAGTGCTTCGACAGTAAGCGTCGTCACTCCGGTCGATGCCTACAAAATCAAGGCAGATCCCATCAAAATGGTGAATAATATTCATCAATAAGATGATGATGATGATGATTGTTATTATTATTATTATTATTTGACCAATAGAGAGAGATTATTTATGATTAATGTGTTTAGTTGGCCTTGTCATGTAAATTCTGTCTGAACGTGTTCAGGATGTTTTCGATGATGACATGCAGGAAGGCAAAGATGATGTGAAGGCTCCGCCCCAGCAGCAACAACCACAGCAGGTGCTAAAGCAGGCACAGCAGCAGCAGGCTGATTCCAAGAAGGAGAACAGTCGTTGGTGCGATGTTGGCATCATCAAGGTAACCACGCACACTGTCACGCACTACAGCCTCAACTCTGACCTCTCTCTCACAGCCGGTGAAGTAAGCATCTTTGAATAAAAATTTTAAATAACGATTGAGCACGAGTCAGCTCGTACGGTAGAGTTCCCGTGTTTGGTGGCAACGGTCTTGATGGGTCGTGTTCAAAACCCACCCCGCACTGCCAAAGGGTCCCCTTGGGAAGCAGTGCTATGTGAATGGTTTCCAAAAAGTGCCTCTGTTGCTATGCATATGGAGCTATATAAATGAAGTACATATACATAATTAATTTATTAATTACATCCGATTATACATAATCTTTGTTCATTATTATTAATCATTATTGATTGTTCAACATCTCCTTGTAGGACATTGATGTCTCAAACATAAACATCAACATCAATGCCAAGAGGCAGGAACTGCAGCCGGGCACCGCCTACAAGTTCAGAGTGGCGGCCATCAACTCTTGCGGTCGGGGTCCTTTCAGTGAGGTCACGGCCTTCAAGACCTGCCTGCCCGGATTCCCTGGAGCGCCGTCCTGCATTAAGATAAGCAAGGTTTAAACACTTAGTACATTTATTTCATGGCACTACGACGGGATGCCAATGCTCATTAACAAAATATATGCATGAGATAGATGGCTGAAAAATATGTATAATAATTACATCTCAATAACATTATCTTTAGAGTGCCGAGGGCACGCACCTCTCCTGGGACCCTCCCCAAAACACAGCTGGGGTGATCATCGAGTACTCGGTCTACCTGGCCGTCAGGAACGAGCAAGCTTCCGGTCAGACCCCGGCAGCCAAGGGACAGTCCGGGCCAGCCCAGCTGGCCTTCGTCAGGGTCTACTGCGGTCCTAACCCCCAGTGCATGGTGCCCAATGCAAGTTTGGTATCGGCTCACATTGACTACACCACCAAGCCAGCCATCATCTTCAGGATTGCTGCCAGGAATGACAAGGGGTACGGACCGGCGACCCAAGTCCGATGGCTGCAGGGTTAGTTATTTATTTTTATTGCTCTTTATTATTCTGGCATTACATGCTATCCAGCACCTACTCTTATTATCTTGTTATGTTAATTTCTATCAAAAATTGCTTACTTCTTTTGTCATGTGATGATTTATTTTCATTTTAGATCAAAACAAGTGAAAGGATTGAATATTTTGTAATAAAATGGTCTTAATCATGACTATGCAAACATAATTTTTCAAATGCTTGAACCTGGCCATGAATTTTTTGAACACATCGGTTTTATGTGTGTTTCTGACTTGGGAGTTGACTAGAGTCATACCCTTTGAAATTCCACAGTTTTTTTAACATAGTTTCTAATTGCATTTCTCAAATATGTCACGTGTTTGATTTACTTTGGTAGTCCGAGTTATCGGTCGAGCATCGGGAGTTAGTGCACACTCGGTGCTATGAAGATTTAGAAGTGCCGCTCGAGTTCGGTGACATGCGAGAGTCTACGACTATTTAGACCCTTATGATGACTGACATCATTTGTTGATCTCTTATTTGTACTTGCATGATTTTCATTCATCTTTCAGATTCTTCCAACAGCAGTTCACCGAAAAGTGCAACAAAGAGGGCAGCACAGGATCCGTAAGTATTTGTAATCGCTCGTCCGCTTTTTTCATCATCATCATCATCATCATCATGATTCATTTGAAAATTTAGCACCGGCATCCCTCTTAATTACCGATCTTTTGGTGGCTTTATTTAAGACACGACAAGACGTGTTGTTTAATTGAGATGGTTGTTTACTTATTGAGTGTCACTAACTCGATGCTTTTCACATTGACAGCTCCAATCAGGTCGGTGGAAAGAAACCTGCTTTGGGCTCCATTTGCTGACAGCTGTGATGATGATGATGATGATGATGATGTCACGACCAATGAACGTTAAAGTAGAATTGTTCGTTTCGGCGCAAAAGCCGGGGCACGAGCAAGCTTAAAGTTGCGGAAACTGAGAGGGAACAGTTACAATTGTTTTGATTTTTTTCAAATTCGAGGATTTTACTTAAACAAGGTGAGAGACATTGACATCGTCTTGTCTCGCTCCTCCTCTGGCCGACCGACTATTTACTGACTGCTTGTTAATCCTCCTTACTTTTTCCCCTGCCTTTTAAGATTTGATTTAACTCTTTTATTTCTTGTTCAAGTTCAAATGATTTTCATTTTTTGTGTTTGTTTGCATACATGAAGTTGCGACCAATAAAGCAACGCGCGTTCTCTAGGTTCGTCCCGAATCTCGGTGAATGGAAAATGGATCAGACGTAGTTTTCATGGGTTTCTAATTTTTATTTCTGGCTGGTGCGCATCAGTTTTTTTGCCCTCCTGCGCGCTTCTATTTCCAGACGCTAATTCCAGTTTTTTGATTGAAATCTCTGCCAGATGGTATGTCGTGCTCGCTTGGATTGAGTTCACGGGGGTGTAATTAAGGCGGGAAAATTGCGCGCTTCCACCGGACAGGTGTATCGTCTGGTTCTGCGTTGGCGCGATTGCCATTTTTTTTGACGATTCCGGGCTTTGTTCGAGCTCGTGCTGCTCTTGTGGGGTTGTGATGGCTGTTGCCAGTTTTTGTGTACTTTACTCTCCTTGGCTTAAGGTTCGCTGACATTGCTTTAGAGAGCTGTACTAGTAGTAGATTTGACTTGTAATCTCATCCTACTAGGACTACGTGTTGATGCCCAGATAAAGCAACACTCTCTACCTTGCTTATCCCCTCGCTCGCTGCCTCTTTCCTTCTGCTGCCGGTAGAATTTTTGCAGCGAGCAAATGACGAATTATTAGATGAGCTCCTAATGCAATTTGCCTGTCTCGAAATTGCTGGAAATTGGTTCCGGTGCTCATTGGTCCCACTTATTGACTGTGACAATCGTTCACGGAAGCTCGGAACAAATCTACGGGCTCATTCGCTCGGGCTACTTCCGTCGCCTCGACCTACCACCTTTTGCACCTCCTCTCGCCAATTCTGACAGTCTCTCCTTTTCTTCTATGACGTCATAAATCAGGGGTACTCCTTGTGGCAAGGCGGTCAACAGAAGGTCGGTGGTTGAAGCGGCGGTTGGTGTGTTTTTAGAGCTCGTGATGAATAGTACATTTTGTTCGAAGCCGAAAAATTTACAATGTCGTCAGCCCACCACTCTGTCTGTATGGCGACGGAAATGTGTCCGCCATTTACGAATGTTAAAAGTAAATAAGGCAAATAAATCGGATTTTTAGCGTCTTAAGAAGCAGCCTCGAGTGAGGCATTCATTGGAGAAAAAGATCGCACGCGCCTTCTTCACGGACGTCTGCGAGAATATGAAAGCGCACCAATAAAAACCTGGAGTCTTCGTTAAAGTCTAAAAAGATTTTAAAATCTATTCCTATGAAGCATTGAGGCGAGAATGAAAAATAACTTGTCATCTCTGAGACCTTCGGTCGTTACAACTTTAATATGGACTGCTTTTCTATCGCGAACGAGGCAAAGCTCAAGTTAGTTTAGCAAGGTTTTCTTTTTTTAATGTCGGACTACTCGTTTAAATATTAAATTAATAATACAATAATGATATTTTTTTTTAGTAAAAAATTAAAAAATTTACAACGATTATGATTTATTCAATTATTTAAAAGTTATTAGTTTAGCTGACGCACCGCTGTCGTCTGCTATGACGGGCTACGATTCCTGTTTAGTGTAGGCGCGGTGGTTTTAAATTTATTTTTGCTTGGAGTTATAAAAGGGAACGATATTCACATTTCTAAGTTCGATTTCCGTTCTGAGAAAGCATTCCTGCGACGAATTTTTATCACGCGGATTCAAGAAGTTATTTTTGTTTTATTCAAGTCACTTTTAGCCTAACATGAATTTAGACAAAGTTTATGTAAACTAAACTAATGAGGGGGTCTCGTTGGTATATTTAGTGTTATACAACCTCTTTTTTCAGCCACTTGTGACGTTGTGATAGCTATGATGTTAGGAATCATCTTTTTTGATTAAGAGGACCTGTAATCTAAGTCACTGGTTATTTCATCTGCTTAAGTAGCACTAGCAATACGACTGAAATTTACAGAAACAGTGAGAAACCCAGAAACACGAACTCTTAGCAAGACAACTTAGTAGGACAACTTCAGGAACGTCCATCAACTCTTAAAGTTGTCTTAATGCTGACACTCGCCAAGATCCCTACCGCTTAACATCCGACGTCAAACAGTGACGGCATCTTAGCACTGCTCAATAATTCACCTCCACTTCTTCTGGGTTATTCATTCGCTTTCCTCGGCTCTTTAAGAATTTACCCGATCCTCCTTTTACTCTGTCCTGGGTCAATTTATTTCGGACCCGAAGGTTGCTCACCTTTGGGGGGAAAGGGAGGGAGGGAGGGAGGGAGGGGGAGATCTCTAAGTTTCTTCTATTCTATCTATTCATCTATCTGCCCAAACAGAAGAGTTTCCAGGTCTAAATTGCCAACCAAATTGTCTTTAGTAGCCATGTCATCTTAAGGGAGGGAGGAGGGAGATCTCTAAGTTTCCCCAATGTTGTGTAGTTCATTTACAATTGATCTTGGCCGAGAGAGAGAGGCCGAGAAGCGATGCTAAGAAAGGTCGTGGTACATGAATCGTGGAACTTTCTGATACTGCTCGAACCTACGTTGTTGTGATTGGCGACGAAGATTGTGATTATTAGATGAATCATTTCTTGTAGAAATAAAGAAAATACTTTTTTTTTTATAATTCCGTGGTTATCATACCCTTTGTCAGCCACAAGCAATCTAATAAGAATAATTACAGGACGATGGTTTCAAACAAACTTTCATCCAGGCCTTCTACCTATCTATCTCTTCATCTATCTGCCCAAACAGAAGAGTTTCCAGGTCTAAATTGCCAACCAAATTGTCTTTAGTAGCCATTTAATCTCAAGGCTTTGATTTTCAAGACGTTGGGATCAATAAATAGAAATAGAAATTTGAAAATGAATTGTAAAACGTAGATTTTCAAATAAAAAGAAAAGAAGCCATGGAAATATCTGTCAACGTTGGAGGCCAATGCAAACTTTTACAAAGTGGCCACGGCTCTCGAACTCACAAAGGATCCCATGAGTGCGTTCTTCTTTCGCTCGATGGTCACTTTGAAAAGGACTATTCACTTAAAGGCAGAATCGTTCCCATCGACATTATTTTTTCAGATCAGCCTCAACATGTTAACATTAATTCTATAATGTAGACCTTACAATGTATTTACAGTGTAATATTTTGTTAATGTCCCTAGCGTAACTTGTCAAAGCATAACCTGATGAATCGGACAAAAATAACGATTGCGATGTCTTATTAAGTTTTAAATATCGTATCATTTGCGGTTCATTTATGTAGCGCCACGGCAGCAGAGGGGCTTAAGTGTTACTTGGTGATTACGTTAATTTTTATGTTGATGAGTCAAGATGATAATCATGTCGGATTTATGAATCACTAACTTCGAATTGGACGCTTGTTTGTTTAGCCTCGTCGTCAGACGTAGTAGCGGATTGATACATCGGATGTGTTCAACATGGCGTCCTTGTGAGGTCGTCTTTTAACCTTTTTCTATGTTTCAGTTGTAGCCGGGAAAGAGCTTTTCGACGATCACATCGATAAAAGTAAGAACCGATTGGTTAATAATAATAATGATGATGATGATGATGATGACGATGACGATGACGACGACGACGACGATGATGATGGTGGTGATGATGATTGTGATGATGATGATGATGATGATGATGATGATGATGATGGTGGTGGTGCTGGTGGTGGTGGTGGTGGTGGTGGTGGTGATGATGATGATGATGA
>MPNW01000126.1:186565-226565 GCA_011800805.1 Hirudo medicinalis
CTCGTCCGAAGAAGAAGAAGAAGAAGAAGAAGGAGAAGAAAAATGGAAAACAACAACAGCAACAACAACTACAGCAACAACAACAACAGCAGTATGTCTCCAGGTTGATCTTTCCATGCCGAAGTTTTGATTATCCAACTCCTGAGCAGATGATCGGACCGGAATGGAATTGTAGGTTGCCCGATGACTCCAGTCCTTGACGAGGTGAGTCATCTCTGACGCTCTGAGCAGACTTGAGAGCAGACGGTCTTCTGCGTGCAGTTGATGATGATGATCATTCTCACACACAGGTTCGCGTGACTTTTCTAAGAGAATGAAGTACCTTCTCCTTTCTGTACCTCTGAGAAAGCCGAAGTGTTACCAATGAGAGCAAAACTCAATAGACGAGTAAATAAATAATCAATCAATCAATCATTCAATCAGTCGATCAATCGATAAATCAATCAATCAATCAATCAATCAATCGATCAGTCAGTCAGTCTGTCTGTACAGAGACAGTTTATCCGCTTGTTTTTCTTCTCTGAGGCTGTCGAAATCCTACCAAGACTTTCATTACCGGTCAAACAAGACGCGAAAGAGCCGCTCGCGCTGTTATAAAGAATGCTTTCGAATATCTCACTCGTCTGCTTATATACGGCTGTGCGCGCGGCTCCTGCTATTCTGTCGTCATCGGTGGTTGGAGGTGGTAGCGACAGCGATTCGTGTAGCCGATGTGGCTGAAGGTAATGTTAGAAGATGAAGTGATGAATGTGATATTACGACGCTGTCACAGTATTGTTGTAATAATAATATTGTTGTTATTATTATTATTATTATATTTTACAAGGTCAATAATTAATAATTACTCAATAATTAGTAATTACTCAATTATCAACAACAACACCAACACAAATAATGACGTCAAGCGTGACTACAACAGCAACAAGAGCAGCACGTCGAACATGATCGGCCTGACTCATGAATGGTCAGCCAGTGAGTAATCAAGATTCTCAGAAATGCCCCTTGACAATTTCATCATTATCATCTCCATCGTCATCATCATCATCATCATCATCATCATCATCATCATCATCATCATCGTCGTCACCGTCATCATCACCATCATCATCGTCATCTCGTCATCATCATCATCATCGTCATCATCATCATCATCGTTCAAGATTCTCCTCAAAGCACCTTTTACATTCCGTCTCATTTGCATATTCTCGTCATTCGCCTGTACTCTCAGACAGTCTGGTACTGGCCATGG
This sequence comes from Hirudo medicinalis, assembly GCA_011800805.1. Taxonomy (NCBI): domain Eukaryota; kingdom Metazoa; phylum Annelida; class Clitellata; order Hirudinida; family Hirudinidae; genus Hirudo; species Hirudo medicinalis. The sequence goes on from MPNW01000126.1 coordinate 187,815, forward strand.
TATTGACAGGTGTGCTCGTGTGTGTGTGTTTGTGTGTGTGCGTGTGTGTGTGTGTGTGTGTGTGTGCGTGTGCGTGTGTGTGTGTGGTGTGTGATGGAGACGGTGACGGTGACGGCGACGACGATGATGATATTAATAATAATATTAATGCCGCTAATAATGTTGTAAAGAATTGCCGAAATTCGATTTAAAAAAGTAATTTTGTAGCAAAAAATAACTTTTAATCAAACATCCATCCATCCATCTATCCATCCATCTAAAATGAAGTTTTGCTTTTTTTTTTTCTAAATTATCCAGTTGCTCCCGAAGTTTTGGTGACGAACAAGAGAATAGGACAATATCGGAACAAGGAGACCATTTTGGAGTGTCAGATATTTGCTCACCCTCTGGGCCTGACCTTTTGGCAGAAGGACGGGGAGAAGGTCGAGGGGCGGACCGACCGGAGGACAGAAGTTTTCGAACATTTCGTCGGACAGGATGACGCTTCACGTAGTCATCGACGTCACATCACCATTAGCTTAAGAATCTTCATAACTACCGATGACGACTACGGCACCTACAGGTGCATAGCCGAGAACTCGCTAGGCAACAATTCAGACGAAACTGTTCTGCATGGTGCGACTGCTTGATTTAGTCTATCAATCTATGATTCACTTGGTTAATGAATCGATTGATCAGTAGCTGATACTCTAAATGTGAATCATTTGACGCTTCGATCTGACGACGTGAGTGGACATTTCACACGTCCACTTCAGTGCTGACCGTGTAAACTAAATGCACAAGCACTTAGGTCAAACCTTGCACTAGAAATCAATAATTAAAGGTTTATTTATGCTCTCACATTTAAATTCGAGGGCAACACAAGATGCTGTGTTTTTTTTTTGTTTTTTTTTTATTAAAGTGACGAAAATATTGCACAATCTCAGAGATCAAAGAAGCTCCTAGAAAAGCAAGCCAGTCGTCGGCTGAAAGCATTCTGGGATACGGAAAGGTGACGAAAGCAAAGCAGGCAAAACAAAATGGCACTCTTCCTGCGTACAGAACAGAAGCATCAACTTCCGCCAGGTGCTCAGTGATGAATTGAAAAACAGGCTCGGTAAAAATTATTCGTTTCCTTTAAACATGCAAAATATAGAATTTATTTACATTCTATTCTCCATTTTAGGTGTCTCAGAAGCGTCGTCGACATCTCGGATATTTTTCGGACCACATTCTGGAATCATTCTTGTCTGGATGTTGTGCATTACGTTCGTCTCGAGAAAATAGTTTTTAGTAGTTTTTATTTTGACGTCGACTTATTTGTTATTCTGATAATTTTTTTCTCTTTTAAAAAAAAATCTCATCTAAATGTGAACCTGTTTATTTCCTCGACGAGTTTTAAACACGGTGCGGCAGCAGACGTCGAAAAGATTGCCGACGACTTCTTAAGTTTCCAGACGTTAAAATTTTGATCGCCTAAAATTATGCAATCTACAAATGTTATTAATGACGGCCCGTCGTACGAAACCAAGAGTTTGGATCGAACGCGCGAGAAAATTCTCCATTGCTATAGCGGACAGAATTCAGTTGGTTTCAATGCTCTCGATCCCAATTTTACAAGTAGGAACTGACTCGTTCCACAATGCATCGACAAAAGCTGATAGTTGGAGTTTAATTTCCAGATACGCCTTTCCGAGCGACCCTGTTCTGGAACAATTTGGTCGATTATTTTCGAACTCATATCGAGATTAAACAGAAGAGAGTACGGCTGAAATATTACGATTCCTGTTTTAGCGGCAGCGAGGCAGTGACCCTCGTTTACAGTTATCTTCGTCAGCCTCGCCATCAGACTAACAACAAAACAATCTCGAGAGAGAATGCAGTCAAAGCAAGGATAAATTTTTTTCATAATTTGTTTTAAAATTAGCTGCTTTTATAACTTACGAGATGATGATTCGCTTAAGTTAGTGTAATTTAGCATCAGCATTAGAGAACATTGGTGTGTTGGTTAAAAACTTTAAATGTTACAGGCCAACATCTATTATTCTGTGATTTTTTCAAAATGTTGCTGTGAAATGGAATACAATATTTTGAAGGTGTCTTTGTTGTATCTCAATTAATATAATCTTCTGAATAATGACAGGTCTGCAAGTTGCTTCTCAAAACTCAAGTGATTGAACCAGTCAATATTTTGAAGCAGGATTTTGAAGACAGTACATCCAAGCTTTACAGAATCTCAGCCACTAAAGATGATGTGCCCTGGTTGGATGCCTTCCAGTGCCAGAGTGCACCTAACAAGCCCCAGAGTGAAATTTTGAGGCCCAAAAATGAGTTAAATTCAACCAAATGCAACCAGAAAGTGAGAGAATGTTCTGTTAAATCGACAGCCTTTTCAGAAAGGAACAGATTCTTCTCTGGCAAGCTAACGAGCTGTCAAAAAGAAAAGAAGAGGCCATTTCTGCCTTCTAAATTCAACTTCTTCCATAGGACAAGTAAGGACTTGATTGAAGACAATTTTTCTTCTTCGTCAGATGACGAAGATGACAAACTCAATGGGAAACATGTCATGGAAAGGAGGTAATGAACTACGATACTTCATTGAAAATCTAGGTCACCTATGTTGAAGTTATTTGATTAATTATATTATTAATAATAATATTATTATTATAGATCAATGACTATGATTAATGTTTTTAATCTTGGCATTGTTCCATTGCCCATGCTTAAAATTATTCTTGAAATCGTCGACTTGAGACAAAGAAAAACCGATGCAGCACATGTTTGAGGATGACCTTAACTTCATATGGAATTAATTCACCATTCAGAATGACTGATGCCAAGTTTGAGAAGAACATTGCCAGCAGAAATCATGTTGGAACGTGTGGTAAGGTTAAGGATATCCTTGCATGTTCCTTTCGTAGATGACGACGATGATTGTTTTCATTTTGTTAATAATTATAATGTGATAATTACTACATGAAACATATTACGTTATTTTTTTATCGTTGCATCATTTTAAATTCTCCACTTCTCAGCCCCTCCCGACGATCGAGCGAATTCTTCGGAGACGGACTACATGTCGTCTCTATCCTCGCTCCCCAGTTCATCGACATCTGCTGCCCCATCCTCATCGTGTAGTGCCTCATCCTCATCCTCATCTTCGCCTTTGCCTGCGCCTCCTTCGTCGCCGTTGAACTCTGATCCTTCGGACGACGTTCATGCCGACGTTAGCGCAGTGGGGAGAAGAGCAAACAAATGCTTAACGGGTCGGACATGCTTATCGATCCTTCTTAAGTTGAAATTAAAACCATTTGTACAAATAATTGGATGTTGTTTTATATTTATTAATGCTTGTCTTTGTTAATGTTTGTCAAATTAATGCATTCATTTCTTGTCCATCCACCAATCATTTCTAATGCAACGATAAGTTAGATAATATTTATTATTTGTTTATTTTCAGACTCCGGAACGTCGTCGTCCACGAAACGTTGCCGTGAAATCACCCTCGACACCGCAATCAACGACATCGTCAGGCAGACCATTCTGAGTCGTCTCCTCCAAACGGTCGACTTGTCGTTTCTCGAATCCTTGGTGCACCCGATCGCCGACGAGAAAGCCAGGTCGATGACCTTGCCTCCGAAAGGCTGCGAGGAACTCCTCTCCCATAAGACCGTGTCTGGAGATTACTGCTGTCTGTTGTTAAAGAAAGTCATCGATTCCGAGTCCAGGTGATTTTTGGATGTCGGACGATATTTCTGTTTCTATTATTTGTACTGTTAATTTTAACATTCGATTTCATTGTTCAGTGGTTACTGGCTCAGAGTTTATCCGACTCAAAGGAGCTATGTTTTGTTTGCTTTAACCTTAATAACGTCAATGTAAATATTGTACGACATTAAAAATTATTATGACGGTGTTGGCAATAACAATAATAATACGCTTTTGGTTTGCTTCTGATGCAAGCATTGAAGAAGTTTGGTGGACGGTGTCAATCAAATTGCTCAACCTCCTCTCAGAGGCAAAGTGTGTCTCCCCTCGTCCAAGCTCCCGTGGGATGGGAGCTCGTCCGGGCAAGAAGAGGAGAGATTGGCTCTTCGGATTCCACTGCCTGGAAGAAAGAAAATCGGAAGTCTCGTTGCGCGAGGACGAGGACATAAAGTCAATGGTTTTCTCCACCATCGTGGGTGAGCACAGGGCTTTGCCCGAGCCCCTGTGGTCCGTCGGCAACGAAGATCTGCACGTGCAAATTCTGAATCTGATGGACTCAAGAAAGTATCAAGAGGTGAAGCTGGCCTTACAGCTGTCGCTCCACCTGTTGCCGTGGAGACAGATGGATCACGTCGTGTACCTGTTGCTATTCATGAGGCTCTGCAGGATGGATGCATCGTTTGATTGCAAGAAGATGCTGGAAAATAAATTCATCTCCACAACCATAAACACACAGGTTTGTTTGTCTTTGTACAGGTTGACTTGGCTTACTTTTGATTATGTTATTGAAAATATTTTGCTGGAATTTACAGGGCTGTGGTCAAATCTCACTGGTTGACTGCTTTGAGGGTTGTATAATTAGGGGAGGAGCTCTTTCCATCCATCGATCGTCTCATCTTCTGAGCTTCATGATTGACAATCTGGAAGAGCTATGTTCTCTTCCTCTTGATGTGAAAAACTTGGTGAACAATGCCCTGACTTCAAGAAAGTCTTGCAATGGGGAATTCCTTCCTGAAATTGGTGAATAATTTGTTTTTTCTACCACTTCAACTAGTTCTTCCAAAATTGAACACGCCCAGACAAAAATTAATTGCCAGTCGTGTTGATAACGATTTATTAAATTTCTCAGCAACCTACTGCAGACGCACGAGCCCGTCCGAGTACGAGGAGCAGAAGACCAAGTGCACAGAGGAAAGCCTCGTCCAGCTGATGAACTACATCATCGACAGCACCGACCTCTCCCTCAAAGAGAAAAAGTCGAGGCTCAAGAACTTTGCCAAGCACCATTCCATTCTCTACGAAAAATATTTCAGGAATGTGCTCTGAGCACATCCTTTGCAAACAATAGTCTTAACGCCATCTGAGCTCATGAAAGTCCCCCTTGCGTAAATCTCTCATATTTATCTTTCTTGTTAGGAGTTGACGACGAGACATTTGAAGAGTCGGTTTGAACTGTCCTCGTTGTCTGCGCCCTTATCGGCATCATTCCTCATCACGTCCATGAACTGTTTTGAAAGCCCCGCAAAGTGACTACTTTAAAGCTGGGCTACTCATATCGCGTTGAGTTTTAAGCACGTGTACATTGAATTTATTTCGTAGCATTTCGTTTTTATTCTTTTTGGTTCCGATGCCACAATCGTGAGTCTGTTGCGTCTGTGTGAATGCCGTGTGATCAGAGTATCGATGTGAACTTGATGCGCCGAGTCCGTTTGACTATTTTTCTAATGCAGGGGTGCTTTTCCGTGATGTTCCGTTTCAACTTGCTTTTTATGACTCCATTTTACATTTCTTCCACACGATGTACGGAATAAAAGCCTCTTCAAGAAATCGATTGTAAAAAAAAAAGCGAGCAAGAATTCGTTAACCATGGAAAAGAGCAGCCACATTCGTGTTATTTGATGTATTCGTGTCTTTCTCGCAATCAGCAATAATTGGGACTTCATATAAACTGAAGATGAGCGCATGTCAGGAATGGAACTTCATGCGTCAAGCGGCAAATAGAAAAGGCGTATAGTGCGCTGCGACCACAAAACGCCGCAGGGGGTAGGCACCTATAGATGTCGGCCAAATGAGTATTCTGTCTCCAACAAAGTTTATAATTAATTTGCATTAAAAGAACATTCCCGTCGAGCTTTATATCATTCTAATTAGCCTAATTAAGTCCAATTATTATCATTAACAATATTATCATTATTATTAGGTCACTACTCGTCGAAAACGAAAGTTAAACTTTCCGATGGAAACACTGGAGCCAGACTCAGTGTGTCAACCAGCACTCGTTTGCCTAATTTACAAAATGAAAATATCTTACAAAAGTGGAACAACCAAATTGAAAACTGGAAGATGCGAAATATTGGAGGAATCAAAAAAGAGAGAGACATAGGAAGAGATAAAGAGAGACATGGGGAGATATGCAGAGAGAGGGAGAAAGATTCAGAGATACGATCAATTGAAGAGGAGATCCTTGTAGCAGGAAAGCAGCGACACGATGCTCGTGCTGTAGTTGGTCGTCGTTCTGACAACAGTCATCCTGTCCGCTCGCTCGAAGTTGGACTTGACCATCTCGAAGTACTCGCCGTCACTAAGGGTCAAACAGCGCAGTTGAGGACACTTTAACCTGGCGATTATAAAAATAATAACACTGGCAATGATTGATTGTAAAGGAGCTACATGAGTAGTGGTGGTATAAAAATAATAATCATTATTTGTATTATTATTATTAATAATATTGTTGTTATTGTTATTGCTATTATATTATTATTATTAGTCAAAACTACTCATCATTTGCAACAAGATAAACAACAACAACTCCCTAAAACATCAAGAAAATATCAACAGAACATTACCTCAGCTGGTCGATGAACTTGCTGCTGTTGTCAGACGACCTTATGGTGTCGGGATCCCACTGAACCTCGAGCCTCTCCAACTTGCTGCAGTTCTGGGACAGGGCAATGATGATCTGATCAATGTGAACCCTCGTCCCCATCCTGAGGAACCAGCCATTGCAAGTGCCACAGGAAAGGATTCTGACAGTGTTGAGAGAATAATGGGATTTTGTTAGAATAGCTTACCGAAGGACTGTACGAATAGGAGCAAGGAAACTATTATTGTAGTGTAATAATAACAACTACAACAACAATAATAATAATAATAATAATAAGCTACAATATGACCATAATAATGTATAATGATTTCATGTTAAATATTAATAATTTTAATATGAAATAAATTATATCATAACTCAATTTTAACATAAATTGGATCATAATGAATAAAATAGATTTGAATACTACTTATAACAATATAAAAAAAACATATCCACTTGAGTCTCTTGGTGAGAGGTATGACGTTGAGAAAGAATTGCTCCGTGAGTTTCTGCTTCCCGACAACCATGAGCCCCTCCAAATTCCTGCCCTTCAGCCCTATGAACCTCTGCAACATCAACTCGCTGAGGTTGACCGTGTAGCTGATGTCGATGGCCTTGATGTAGTCTAGCTTGCCCTTCTCTATCATGGTCTCCATGACCTAGGCGAGGCAACGGAAATTATCTAATTAATAAATTAGCATTTTGGTAATGATGATGATGATGATGATGATGATGATGATGATGATGATGATGATGATGATGATGGTTAACTATTGGCAAAACATTAACATTGTAAGTTACTGTTGTACCCTCTGGAGTCATCAGTGATGATGATAATGATGATGATAGCAACACCATTTGGCGAAAGTGATGAAGATGACGATGATGATGATGAGAGCAATGGGGGGAGGCAATACACATCTGCAAACTTTCGAATGTGAAGCCATTACATTTTGCTTGTATAGCATTATTGCACTTATTCGGTTCATGCTTGTACAATGTGCCAAATTCAAGCATTATGTAAGAAACTTCCCCTGAGAATGTTTTTGTGCTTACGTTGTCGTCGAAGAACTCGCAATATCCAAGTCCGAGATGAGTAAATCCCGGCATCGTGGTGAGGACGTGGAGGAGACATTCGTTCGACAGTTCAGTGGAGCTCAGATCCAGTTCCCTGATCTTTGACTGAACCCAGTCAACCTCCATCATGAACTGATCCTGAAGTCCTATGTCAGGTAACATTATCATGGAAATCATTATCGTCCTCCTCCTCACCATCATCCACCACCATCATCATCATCATCATCATCATCATCATCATCATCATCATCATCATCATCATCATCATCATCATCATCATCACAATGACCACCAATCCTCGCTGGCCCAGAAAGTTCACCCTGGTTAGCATCATTAGCATAAGGAACATACATCGTTATGGAGTAGACTCACTTAGAAATAATGCACCATCCATCAGCCATTAATGTAAACATCAAAACACTTAGACAGGCTCTTATCTCGATTAGACTCCAAATGATGTATATACAAAGATAAAAACAACAATAATAAACTTAATACTACTACTGCTACCGCTACTTCTACTACTACTAATAGTAATAGTAATAATAATAATAATAATGATAATAATAATAATAATAAACATTTATTTCAATTTTAAGAAAGCATTTTTGAGATTTCGAGAACATTTCAAAGTCCCTGAATAGCTAACTAAAACATAAATGACATTTACATCTGCAACTGACCGCAATGTTGCAGTAGAAGGGTCTTGAGTTTCTTGCACCTCTGGATGAGAATCTTGAACGAGGATCCCTTGACCCTGAGGCAGAAGTTGAGCGCTAAAGTGTCCAGGTGGATGCAATTGGACGACAACATCTCCACATGGCTGTCGTCAACGAAACCTATTCCGTACAAGTTGATGATTCTTAGGTTAGGGGTCTGGGCCTTGATCTTGCCGATGTTGATGACCTCATATATTTCCTCCTGCTCTTCGTCGCCCAGTTCGAAGGTGCCTGTGATGACAACAGAGAGGATGTCATCATACAAATAAAATACAAAATAAAATTAAAAATACAAATAATAAAAATATTTGGTGTCACTAAATACATTTTTACGTCCACAAATAATGCCAAACTGTTGCAAGGCCGACCATATGATCTTACAGAACATTAAAAGCTGGCCTAGCTAATAAGGCGTTTACTGGTAAAACATGGTTATAACAAAATCATTCCCAAGTTGATAAATCACTGTCTACTTCAAAATCACATTCCTTAATGGTTAGTGAAATGTGATAATTCCTCTGATGAGCTCCATTGGCATTACAAATCTTACAGCTGCAACAAGACACTTTGCAATCTCTCACTTCTTATCTTAACCTTCAAACAAACCTCAAAAAGGTTCAAAACAAAAAAATGCCAAACAATTCTCAACAACAACAATGACAAACAGCTCATGGCAATTCACAGCAACAAAACCCACTCAACAATCAAGACAACAAATGAATCAACCTATGAGGTGGAGAACTTCCAGAGAAGAGAGATGTTGATAGACCTTCCTCATGAAGCCTTCCATGAAGATGACTTCCGATAGACAGACTGTCAGACTCCTGAGATTGCATGGAAAGCTGTTCATGTCATTGAAGTCATGCAGTTGCATGGCATTGGAAAAGTCGAGGGTCATGTATTTGAGGTTGTTGCATCTGGAAATATTTTTAAATTGCTCGATTAAATTTAACCAAGTTGGAATTTACTATTCCTATCTATTTAGGTTTTCATACCTTTGGAGACTAATCAATTAATGCACTAATCTCCTTGAAGTAATAAACATTTATTTGAGAAACAAAACACTTTTCGTAGTACTTCCCTATTTAAAAAAATTCTCTGAAAGTGATCCTAAATTGTTTTCGTAATTGGATAAAATTTCACTCAACGTCTTCCACCCTGGTGGTCTTCTCAAGTCGCTTATTTGTATTTAGTAGATCTTTTGAGTGTCTTACGATGAGTGCCGAACAGGATGTGAAGGCACTTTTTAATCGCTCTATCATTTATATAGCGCCCCTACCCGAGGGCGCTCCATGGCGGTACAGGCTGGGTTGCGAAAGACACTTTACGACTGTTGCCATCACCGCCGCATGCAGGAACGCAACCTATGACCATCCATCCATCCAAGCATCCATCCATCCATCCATCCATCCAACCATCCAACCATCCAACCATCCACCCATCCAGCCAACCTGCACGTTTCTGCCCATAAGAACAAGACGCTATTACCGCCGAAGAGAGCAACAAAAAAGAACGCTATTTCCATTTAAGCTGGCAGGTTACAGAAATATAAAAGCAGATTTTCCCTTCGTAAACTTCTCGCAGACATTGCTTTGAAATTATCTCGGTAATAAAATTGACTAATCGCACCATCACCTCAACGTCAAAAAGCTTCAAAGAAAAACGATAAATCAACATTTTCTACATCCATGCCCGAATCTATCCGTCTTTCAGCAGTGACAGAACTCGAACACTCAACACAGCCATTCACAAATACGTACGAAGAGTGACAACTGACAAACATCACATTACTTGTTGGCTAATTCGTGTAACACGGAAGGAGTGATGAAATCCGCTGGCAGCTCAACGTATCTGAGAGCTGCTCCAGCTCTATGGTTGATGATAGTTAACAATGCTTCTTGACATGACACCTGAAGGCCATTGTACTCCGGTCGCAGAGAAATTCTGCTCCACAAGCGACCGTCGTAAGCGAGCGAGCGCCATTTTTTGCAGACGACTGCGAACCGACAAAGATCCCTAAGGCGTAGGTATTTGAAAATTTCCAGAAGAATTTTATCTGGCAAGTGAGAAATACTCCTAGCCTGTGAATCAACAATTTAAATAACAATAAATAAGTTTAGTGAAATTAAAAAGAGGAAAAGAAATACTTACTTCGATTGTCGCAGTCTCGCCACCTGGTGCGGTGCTACCGGCCGTCATAACGGAAATCCTTTATCGACACTAGTTTCAAAATTCTAACCATATATATTAAAACAATATAACACTGTCTCAGCTATCTCGGGGCATGTACAAAATCCATAGCTTCAGAGCAAGTATGGTTCAGACAAAAAAAAACCACGCACAACTCCAGAAGCATCCAAGCAAGTTTCTGAATGTTAAATACGAGAGCATCAGGTTGCTCTGTTAAGAGCACAATGCTCCCAGACGCTGAACACATCCTTCGGATATTATTCGAGAATTATTAACAGCTGCTAGTACTCCGGACAGCTCCGATCCGCCCGCGCTTAAAAATCCCATCGTTATCTGGCGCTTATCATCAGACCAACTATCACAATAACCGGATGGGCAGACCTGCTTTTCCAGTTGATTATCTGCTGATCATTCAATCGAGACGATTGTTGATCTGCTCCAGGCGTCGAAGCACATTTTTTCCATTCACGAGATAACTACAACATCGTGAGCTTATCGCCAGCGGCCTAAACAATTTTTATCGACCAATGTATCAAAGACTCATTCAACGTTTATTTTTCGCTTATGTCGACAGGAAAGAAATAACTACACGATTAATAAACGCGCACGTCGAGATAAAAACAAGAACAAAAAAGCAACAGACATAAAAGTGCAATATCACCAGAGGAAGGAATGGATTTGTTTAGAAAACAATTTCTCTTCTCTCTTCAGATCTAATCAAAACAACTGCTCGAGCAAAATCTTGCAAGTTGTTCAAGGTAGGTAGTTCCAATCGATTTCCATTTTTCCTTCCTTCTTAAGAAACTCATTGCAAAGTTTGAAGTGGTTGCATCCAAAGAATCCGCGGTGGGCCGACAGAGGGGACGGATGGACCCCCCGGAGAATGTGATGTTTCATCTGCATAATGATAGTTTTTACAATTTGAACATCTTCGTTTGTTTATCTTTGTATATCTCAAATTAAGCATTGTACATTTTATCATCTGGTGATCTCCTGCATTCAATGATATAATTAGATAAGGTTACATCCAAACAGCTTTGTGACTTCAACTCAGCCTGCCTTGCCACTGGGCACGAACAATCCACTGCCTCACAAGCAATACATTGAACAATCCTAGATCCCTCTTTTTATTATCATCACTGCTTAATTTGAAATGTAACACCTAATTGATAACGCATGTGGAACTCTCGACCAATGCGCAAAACGACTTGGAACATTGAATAGAATAAAAAAAAAATAAACCACTCCTGAACCTTGTCAATTTTCTGTCCTTTCTTCTGGGCATAGGATCCCCAGAGAATGAAAACTGTTCCTTTGGTGTTATGGTTGAACCAGGACATGACAGCATCCGTGAAGCTCTCCCAGCCTTTGTCCTTGTGGGAATTGGCAGAGTGCTGCCTCACTGTCAAGACACTGTTCAGCAATAGGACTCCTGGCAATTGAGTTGTTCAATATCAACAAGATGGCAATTGTTATAATATCAAGAATAATAACAATAAAATTATGTTGATCTATCCAATAATAATAATATTAATAACAATTATTGTAATAAAAATAATAAGTATTTATAGAGCAGCAAAAATGTAAGCATCGCTTAGACCCTTTATGTATCACCACCTCCTTGGGGCACTTTGTGGCAGTACATGCTGGTGTGCGAACATGGCAATGAAAATGGACAGACCTTGTTCTGCCCAGCCAATCAGGTTGCCATGGCCTGGATGCTTGAATCCCTCGATGGTCGAGCCAAGCTCCTTGTACATATTCTCAAGACTGGAACCAAAAAACAATGACTGGGCTAATAACATAGGATGATAATAATAATAATAATAATAATAATTTTTTTTAGTAATATGATATAATATTTAATAATAATAATAATCATCATCATATTCGTGTCCATGATGATATTACATAAATACTACCTAGGTGGTATGGCAACACCCTTCGGCACCGAGAAACACAAGCCTGAGGAAAAAAGTGATGATGATGATGATGAAATCTTAGAAACAAAAATTTAACAATATTTTAGGTTATTAAGGTTATTAATAAATGAAATAAATTTATTAGGGCACGTTTGATTGGAAATGTCGTTCGAAATCACTTGAAAAACAGGTTAAAGAACTAATCACATCAAATGAACGGACATGAAATGAAAACTTCCATTAAACTAATTAACAATAACTAATCAATGTCACTATTAACATTTTCATTATCCTAAGCACTCGGAACGACTAAATAAATTCGTGGAGGCAAACCGTGAGCCTGGTTCGGGCCGTGGTATGGATCCTGTCCAACGATGACGGTGCCAATCTGGAAGTCGAAGATGGTTTTCCTAATGCATCACTCAATCAAATTGATCAATTGAGTTGATAAATGTGAATGTGTGTAGTTCATTTATATAGCGCCATATGCATAGCATCAGAGGCACTTTTAACCATTTATATAGCACTCCTTCCCGAGGGCACTTGCGACAGTGCAGGCTGGGTTTCGAACACGGCGCATTACGACTGTTGCCATTACCGTCGCATGCAGAAACGTAACCCATTCGGCCAACCTGCACGCCAAGCATCATCTTAATAACCTCAAATCTTATATCTCAATTCATCTACTACTTTCGTCGACCTTGAAAGCGTTTAAGGTTCGCATGCGATCAAACCTTTTATCATTGATACATTTAAATAAATTCATTTTGAATCAATCGCTCGTTAAGCAAGTCCACTTAATATGAATTTAAGTCAAATTTTTAAACGATGAATAAATAATTATGCATGGCAAATCAATCGACTGAGGTCTGACAAAAATCAACAACCACCTTGTTAATGGGAGTCGTTTGAGTCCAAGTGAAGACTTTGTCTGCAGGAGGGTAGATGGTGTGACTCCTCCTCTCTGTTTCCAAAAACTTGCACAACTTTGTGATAAATATTGTTTATGAATTATTACAAACATTTGTCTTAGATAGTTGGATGGTTGCTTGCTTAGCAGCTTGCTGGCATTCAGTCCCTGATGGCAGCAGATCATGAGAGGCAGTGGTGAACAGACTTTGGAGAAATTACATAATACATTAAACAGCTCATCTCTATTTCTTAGCATTAATTGGTTATTTAATAATGCAATCACTTTATCAAAAATATATTTTCCAAAGTGAATGTGCACCAGAAATATCATATGCATTAGCATTTTAGACATGCTACATCTTGAGAGTGATCAAATTCATTAACTAACCCCTTCAAAATAAGGCTTTGAAAACTCAGGTTCCAATGCCTTGAACCATGAAGAACCAATTTGATCAACGATGCCAAGAGTCTTCTTGGACACCAGCTTCATTTTGGCTGCTATTCTTTTTTCTTCAATGGAAGGAGACAAAACTTCAGAAATATCTACTTTGTCGCTTTTAGTTGGGGTTTTATAACCCGATCCTTCGGTTTTTTTGCCTGATATATTTTCATCAACAGTTTTATCGGCGGAATGTTCAGGCTTTTTTCTTTCTTCTTCGTCCAACTTAATTTTCTTGAAGGGAAGAGTACTCTAGAAATATACTGTTATCGTCAATGCCATCGAGTGCTAATCAATAACCGTCTGCCAACGTTCATTATGAAATAATGAATAACCTGAACAAGACTCGACTTATTTTGCTCGACCTTTCGTTTTTGTGGAGGCATTACTCACCTGCCGCTTCAGGAATTAAAAATAAAATATAAAGAGAAACAATAAGCGCGCCATTATAAAAGTTAACTTTTAAAATGTTTAGTCATTAACTGATTTTATAGCATTTAATTTGGTAATTGCTTTGTTAATCTTTGTTTGTGAAATTTTTATTTTAAGTAGTTAAAAAAACTATGTTACACTAAGTTTTAATATTTGCCGTGTTTACTCTATAAAATGCTCAATGCCCTTTCACATAATTTTGCTGCAAATATTTTTTGACTACCGATCAAAACTTGCGAAAATAAAACGTTAATAGCCCCGATCAATTCTCATTACATTTCTAAAATGGCCGTTAACGACGTGCATAGCGACGTGCCAGGTGATCGTAACAATCGTATTTTTTGCGATAATGAATCGAATTAATGGAACTCACTCATGACAAACATTTTTTTAGAGCAAGGTGCAGTCTTTACTTTTGGAAAATGCAAATTTAATGGCAATAAGCCTGGAAAATTTTGGCTGAAAGACGAAGGAGTGGAAGATGTGGCGTGCGGCGATGAACATACTGCTCTAATATCTGGCAAGTTAATGATCTCAACCATTTATTTTGTAAACAAGTTCTGGATATAAAATGTAGGACATTAGCATAGAATGCATCTTTTAGAAAACGGTAAATTGTATACTTTTGGGGAAAATTCTTGGGGACAATTGGGTCTTGGCCGAACCGATGCGGTGGACAAGCCCACAAAAGTCAAGAGTGAGTCAAATAAAATCAGATCGAATTGATAATTAAGTCGTTGTTTCATGAATTAATGACGTATTATATTAAATTGCAAAATTATTTTAAAACATTATTATTATGAACTAAATGAAAGACAGTTTTTATTAATTTTTTTTTATTAGAATTTAATGAAAATCCGGTTGTCTCAGTCGCTTGTGGAAAATCCCATACTCTCGTCCTAACGGGTTTGTTTCAAACCTCCTTAAAATCAGCTTTAAAAAATCAGCTTCATCTAAATTTGCCTTTTTTTAATTTCAAAAAGTAATTTCAACTTCTATTACGTTTATTTATCCGATCGATCTTTAATGAATTCTTCTTGACGACCAGCCAATGGTTCAACGTTTGGATTCGGCTGCAACATCGATGGTCAAACGGATCCATATGATTCAGCGTGCACTAAAATCATCGAACCAGTTGAGATAAAGTTGTCTGGAGGAGAAGAGGAGATCAGAATGCTGTCTGCTGGCGCGGACCATTCTGCCGCCCTTACTGGTACAGGGCGATCGGTCGATTTAAATTAAAATTATATAAATAACAATTTAAATTACTGCATATTAATACTACGGACTTTTTTATTTTTTTTTGGGGGGGGGAGGGGGGTGATCGGTTGATGCCCCCTTGGAAAAAAAAAGCTGAAATGACATTCCTGAATTGCTAACTATTTAACTTTCTCCGCCAGCATCCGGAGTTGTGCTAGTATGGGGTTCTTGTGGCTATCTCCAAGTGGATTCCCAAATGCCTGCACCACTCCAACTCCACGAAAAGATCAAGTCAATATCGTGTGGTTACTACCACACGGCTCTGTTATCCGGTAGGTGAAGGAATTCTAAATGGGATCGTTGTTACTGTTGAAATGGCTATGTTCCTAAATTCGACGATTAGGGATTAATCCAACCATACCACATTATTTTTCATATTTGTATTACGTGGTATTATTGATTTGCATTACAAACTGCTTCTGCATCGTATTTAATCAATTGATATAAAGCAGTTTAAAATAAATAGCATTATCTAAGCCTACTGCTTACATTTTAGACAGTGGCAAAATCTTCTGCTGCGGAGAAGCAGAAGGCGGAAAACTTGGAGTCGGAAATTGTAGCGATGAATATCTGGGTCCAACTTTGATACGATCCCTTGATGAAGTAGTGATGAATCTATCGGCTGGTCACTCGCATACATGTCTTATCACTGGTATGAACTCATAGTACCATTAGCATGATAATTAGATTACCAATAGCACCTAATGTTTTGCCGATGTCAAAGCAATATATATTTCAATTAATGTCATTTACTGTTAGAACATATGAATTTACACTACGAACTCGATACTTGATCCCAGATGATTTGACTTTTCTCAGAAAGCGGTAAATTAATGTCCTTCGGCGATGGATTTCAAGGTCAACTAGGCCAGGGCACGATGGTCATGTCATGTGAGAGGCCACAAGCGGTTTTACTGGAGCACAAAATAGTTCAGGTCAGCTGTGGAGAATCACATACGGCAGTCATTACAGGTAGAAAGGAAACCATTTTTACCTGGAACATGTTTACAATATTGTTTAGCTCTATTTTACCGCAAGTATTTCCATGCAGACGATAAAAAGTTACTCATCTGTGGAGACGGCAGACACGGAAAGTTGTGCTTTGACAATCTCTCGAACTATTTTACCTTCTCGTCGCCAAAAATTTTCCAAAATGTCGACGTCCTGAAAGTACGCTAATATTTACATAAATAAGTAATCATTACATTTCTAAATGTAGAATCTAAAAATAATGTTTGCCATTTTTATTGACTTATTCTTAAATAGCGAGATGATTGGGTTACTTCAGTCACACTTTTCATTTGAAATACTTTAAAATAAGATAGGAATTAACATGTAACAGCCATTTCTTTATGTTCGACTCTTTAATTCGACATTCATCGAACCCTATTCCAGGTGGCATGTGGTGGGTGCCATACAATCGTCCTAGTGAGACCAAAGTCCAAATTTTCAAGCGAGGATAATCAAGAAATCGATTTTGATAAAAATTTCGACTCAATAGAAACAAATGCTGTCGATAACGAGGAACAACACGAGTTCAACACGGACTCGCTCGCCAGATCACGGAGGAGAAACAAAGTGAGCGGCGTGTCAAAAGTCGCCTGGAAGACGCCGATTCTTAAGCGCTTACTTTAATTGATTTTTTGTTTGTTTTAAATTAATCAAGCTTTTGTTAGATTAAATATATATTTTCATGAAATAAGTTAATGGTTTTCTTGTTTAAGAAACAAGACAGTCAAGCTTCCCTACAGAGCCATTTGAAAGCAAGTTTAGATATTCGCCATTCAACGACTGAGGTTTCTCCTTCGAATTGTGACGAGAAACAGGAAAAACAGACAGTCATTAAAATAGAATCAAAGAATGCAGACATCTGCGATGACTCTGAGAAATCAAATGTTCAGCATGAAGAAGACGTCTTGAACAATGTCCACGACAGCAAGCTACAAAATGAATGTGAACTGAACGCCGATAATGTAATCAAATGAAGTGGCCTGGTGAGGTTTAATCGTTAAATCAATTTCTTGAAGTTTGATTTGATTTGCAGGGTCAAACTGAGAAGCCAATAAATATCGACAATGAAAATGGCAAGAGAAAGATAAAGAAGCGTCAGTTTGACTAATTAGTTAAACTTTAGTTATTTACACTGATTATAATGGCTTGCATTATTACATCATTTAAATTCCTCTCATTAAAATATTTAAGGAAATTCAAGAACGGCGAAAACTAAATCGAGGTCGCAGCCAGATGCAGACGACAAGCCAATCGAAGAGGTAAAAGACGTTGCAAAAGTGGAAAGCGAGAAGCAATCTAAGAATTCTAAGAAAAGAAAAAATAGCAAAAAACATAAGAACAACTCAAGAAAGAATTCCTCTGCCAACAACACCCCTGATATCGGCTCAGATCTTACTACACCGAAGGAAACGCTCAAAGTCGAGAAAAAGGTGACACGATACATTTCTACGTGACTAGAAGAATTTAATAAACCGATTTTTGATGTAATTATTTTTATTTTCAGTCGAGGTTCTGCTCAATTTTGTAATTTGTGACTAGCGACACGTTTAACTAGGGTGCTACTGACAGGCTGATTGTCATCGGAGTCATGAAGCCTCTCGATTATCCGTCGACTCTGTCATATGCAATTCAATTAGCAAATTACCATTCACTTGATTGAATTAAACAATTGTTTGCGGCATTGTTATCGAAGATTTGTTTGAGCTAATTTTTAATGAATAAAATGATTTGTATAATTTATCAATGCACAATTTCTATGCTGTAAACAATATGCACTGCAGCTCTCACGGCAGGCCGTCTCTCTCGATCGCCTCGCTAGCTAGTAGCAGTTACCACTTTTTACTTATTTACTGATGATTACTGATTTTATATTATTAATAAAACTGGAAAAGGTCCGTATTTGTCATACGCGCATTCGGAGTGCTTCTCTGTAACCTGAAACTCCAAGAGAAAGCCATCGATTCTCGCCCAATGCATAAGACGGCCTATACCCAGGTAGCAACCGAATCGCCAACTAGCCAGTCAGACGATAACTTAACGTTCGAGAACGTATCGAACAACACTGTGAACACGCTAAGCAAGGATTATGCAACGAGTAAGACATCGATGAAGCGGAGAAAAAAATGGGAGGTGTTTCCAGGGAGAAACTTGTTTTGTTGCGACGGTCTGATCATCACGTCCCAGCAACACGGCATCTTTTACCTGACCTGCTTCCTCATCATAGGGACTAGTGTTTTGTTCTTTGCATTTGAGTGAGTCTTTGTTTTTTTGATTTCAATTATTTTAAGGGCATGTAATTGCATAATTGGATTATGCAATTGAATATAAGTGCAAAACTAGGTCAAAATCAAGATTTGAAGTGCAAAATATGAGAATTGCAGGGCACAATTATGAATCTGCAGATGCTTGGCAGACTTGGCCATAATGCGTTTGAAATGATTTCAAAGAAGGCTAATATAATTCCAATGACGGGCATCACATAGGCTCGTGCATTTGATTTAATCTCGCCTTTGTTTCCCTGTTATGAGCTACGTTTTATTGGTCTCATTTTAAATTGAGAATTTTGTGCTCAAACTTTGATCCGTCATCACCATGATGTTTACATATCCCTAGCTTGCCTGAATCAATTGGAGAGGAAATACTTTTGACCGATAAACTTTAAAATATTACTTTATAATTACACAAATTATTATTAAAAAGTTGTGCCATAAATAATGTTCATCAATATTTTACAAATCATCTGTTATCACAATTTACATTGCTGTTAAATTTGGTCTTACATTTGGATGAATCAGAAAAAGTAATTGCTTCCTTAAAACTGACCCTTGCCTTGTAAGCTATCGAGTTTTGTTTTGACAAAAAGTCACTGTTGAATTTCTTTGTCCAACTTGTTATCTCAGCTTTCGTTCTTTTTTTATTATTTCTGATGTGACTTTGTAATTATTGTTTATTATCCCGTCAGTTATCGTCATCATGATTGTCATTGATCAACAATTAATATTAATAATAACAATTATTATAATTGTTATTATTATTATTATTATTATTATTATTACAATTGTTATTGTTGTTATATGACGATGATTATTATTATTTTGATTATGATTATTATCGTTAGTCTCATCGTGACCATGACATATATTAATAGTACTAATAATGTTACTACCACTACTAATAATAATAATAATAACAATAATAATATAATTATGTAGCAATATCATTAGCTGCATTTTGATTTATATAACTAATGGCTAGTTCATAACCCAAATTGTCTTGTTAAAACTAAGTGGACTTAATTTTTATTCACGAAAGCTTTTTACATCAAACACAAGAATTACAGCTTGTAATGAATTTTCTGATATTTTCAATCGAGATTGTAGATCGTTATCATTGCCACGTCGTTGTTCGAATCACGATCACTTTGTTGCTTTCGACTGTCGTGTATTAATGCATTAAAACAAGTACTGCATTTGCCATTGTATTTTGGACCTCTGCAATTGACCTCGTCGACTTTAAGCGATGTCGACGTTGACTTCTGTCGTTAACTAAGTGCCTATCTCATTACGTACAGCTGTCCCTTCCTGGCCACAGAATTGAGTGTGACGATCCCCGTCGTAGGAGGAGTCTTGTTCCTGTTCGTCATGGTGACCCTCCTCAGGACCAGCTTCAGCGACCCTGGCATCATACCCCGAGCCACGGAGCAGGAGGCCCTCGACATCGAGAAGCAGATCGGTGGGTGGGCGATTAACAAGTTCAATATTAATAGGTTTAATAAGTGTTTTGTATTTTTAAGTTGATTTATTATTCCTTTATCGATGCTTGCGAATTATTAGCTGCTCGGTGTTAGCTCATTAACATTAGTTTCTGTTTAATAATAATAGTAATAATAATAATTAGGTAGCTATTAACTTAAATAAAAGATTCAAGTCAATTCAACACTTGACCATGAAACGACAGTGGAACAAGTTTAACTAGAGTTTAATGAGTGCTGATTGTGTACATTGATTTATGGAATCGTACATTATATGTTATATATGGTTTGACAGAAATCGACTATTAATTAATTACTAAAATGTAGCTGATTACCACAATTCAGCATACATTATCGTTTCTTACGACAGAAATCGTACAGCCCGGCTCGGGCAGTACCAGCTACAAGCCACCTCCACGTACCAAGGACTTGGTGATACAGGGTCAGACCGTTCGTCTCAAGTATTGCTTCACCTGCAAAATCTTCAGACCTCCAAGGGCATCTCATTGCAGCGTCTGCGACAACTGCGTTGGTATGACAGGCTTTTGTCCTGATTGTTTTTGTTGAACCTGTCGTTCGTGACGTTGTTGTGCAATCAATTTCAAGTCTCCCGACGTTGGAGTAGATTTTGTTGTGACCGTGTTGTTGCAAGTTTTGGCAAAATGTTGGTGTCATCGTCCGTTGCAGTCAGTGACTTGCTGTCATTGTTGCTGGACTATTGCAGTTAGTTTTGTTGATGTAGTTTAGCGTTGCATTGTTCGATGTCACCGAGGAAGTCGTTGCCACGGGGAGATAAATTAAATACATTCTCGGCATTGTCGAGGTTTTGAGCTTTCTGAAATGGAAACCGAAACCAGCGAATACATCTGCATATTTTGCACCGCATTTGAATGCCATCTGTTTTTCGATCGATCGGTAGCATTTCGATGGTAATTTTGTGAACCACTTAATAATTAATTATGCGACATGAATATTTATTTATTTCTTATTATCGGTTTTATTTTCTTAGATGATCTAATAGATTGTTATAAAAGGAAACCTTCAGAAGAGTGTAACGAAACTATCAAGTATTTCGTGTATTTTGCCTGAGTAATCTAAAAATATTCATTAGAAAAAGGTACTCCAGGTTAAAGGTCAAGCAGTGGTATTGTTGTTGTCATTAAGATGATGATTATGCTCAATGTTTAATGAAAATCATCACTTGATGGTAATCATTACAACTAATAATAATAATAATGATGGTGATAATAATAATAATAATAATAATAATAATAATAACTATATAAACAACAATAACAATATTAACAACAATAATGATATTCAATAATAATAATAATGTCAATATTAATAAGCATAATGATGATATTTGTATCGGCAATGTGACAGAAATATTATAACATAATAGTTTAAATCTCTGGTTAAATCCAACCTCGATTCAAATTGACTTTTGAATTGCCTGAAATCAGTATTACAAAATTGAAGGCATTCTCGTTCAAGACGAGGCAACCTTGGAAAGTCTGAGGCCATGCCTGAGAACCCAAAATTGTTCTTGGGCATAATTGGAAAATTGCATATTATTATTATTATTATTATTATTATTATTAGACTTATGTTAATGTTGACTGTTGTAGATTCTTATTGTAGACTTATGTTGAATGCAAATATTAGATTGAATAAATGGTCAATTAGTTATTTATTAATTGATGTGATTTTTAATCGGCTTATTTCTCCCACAGAACGCTTCGACCACCACTGTCCCTGGGTGGGCAACTGCGTGGGTCTGAGGAACTACCGGTACTTCTACATGTTCCTCCTCTCGCTCTCCTTACTATCTCTCTTCATCTTCTCCAACACCGTAGCTCACCTCTTCTTAAGTAAGTAACAATGTTACAATCATCTTCATCACCACCACCTTCTTCATTGTTATCATCATCATCATCATCATCAGTTGATGTTTTTGGAGACTTTGAACTTCCTGATCATTATGTGATTATTATGGTTACTAGAAATGATTCAACCACTTTCGTTGCTGTTTTGACTGACGACCCCGGGGTGGCCCTCAGTAACTGGGTCGACCTTTCGTGCTTTTTCCTTTTTTCAATCTTGAGCTTTGTTTGCTCGGATTGCTGAGATTTTTGCGGAGCATGGTTCCACGCTCGAGTGAGCTGCTTTGGTAAACTGTAGACAGGAGTCGATCGATAGCGTTACGAGGGATTTTTACAAGTTTTTCACTTTTCGATAAAAAGTGAATATTTTTTAACGCAATGCAGTATTAATGACATTCATTTTCGATTTGATCCGACGATAGTTTAACATTCGTCGATAAAAAGTCGGCTAATTGAAAATTTTCGAGTTACTTCATTTTAAAATCTAATAAGCGACAGCTCGTATTTGAGAATATGCAGTTATTTGCACCGAGCTTGGCAGGAAATATATTTTTTTTTACCTGCAATACGTGCATTGCTCACAAATAATATGTTACTTAACAAAAAATCATTATAAATATTATACAAGATAATAAATAATAATAATTTGGTTTTAGACAAATAATATATTAATTAAAAAAATGCCTATAAATATTACACAAGATAATAAATAATCATAATTTGGTTTTAACCATCTCTCTTCATTAAGTATAGAACTACTTAAGCAGGGATAAGTGCTCTCTGGGTTTTGAACTCAATACCTCTGAGCTGTGTTTCGTCAATGTCAGTGCAGGATTGAGTGTGGTAATAGTTCTATGCATGTTTGTCAGTCTACATCAGCATTTGAGTCATTGGGCAGGAATGTGAAGCTTCAAACAGTGATGGTGTTACTATTAATAATTGTTAAGTAACCCGTGAGTGAGCAAGCTTCAGTTTATCATTTTATCATTCGCTCGGTCGCAATGAACAATGATGATAACCTTGTAACATATCCGACAGATTATTATTGTTATTGTTTATCACAAACGGCTGTTATTATAAATAAACATTTGCAAAATATAAACGTCAAAGATGGTATCAGACGCCTAAGAATTATTCCTTCATAAATGTTTTCTCTTCCGACAGTATCACGAGATAACGGCATACTGGACGCATTCAGGAAGTCCCCGGCAAGATATCCTTTTGAGGTTTTGATCGGATGACGAATGATTGTTTTTGTTGTTGTTTTTGAATTTAAGTTAATACAATTGAATTTAAAATGTAAGCATCGAAAATGCAAATCATTTGTCAGAAACACTCTGCTTAAAACACTTTCCTAAATTGTACATTAAGCGAATGATGAAATATTTGTTGGAATGCTCGAAAATTGTTGTTATTAATTTTACTCTTAATCATAAATTTGAAAATCTTGACATTGTCCTTGACGCCATCAAACTGTCGTGGAGGCTTTCATCTGCTTCTTTTCTGTCTGGTCTGTCATTGGTCTGACAGGATTCCACACCTACTTGGCCAGCTCCAACCTCACCACCAATGAAGATGTGAGGCTCGTTTGACCGTGTTAATTATTCATGAGATCATCATTACTATAACCTTAAAGCTCACTTGTAAATTGTTACATCACTTTATGATGTTATCTTGTAATGAAAACAATGCGATGTTTTTGCGGCGATGCGAGTAACCGAGCTGATCAACAGCAACTTGGTTTACTTGGGCTGACTTTAGGCATGCATCGCTGAATCTTGGAAACTGTTATTCTTCTTTTCAATGCAGTCGACGTTTAAAAAAACACGGCGACAACTTGAAAATGGCAGCTCTTTTCAAATTGCAAATGAGGAATTTTTGAGTTACGAAAAGCACGTTCGACCGAAAATAAGTCTGATGCATTTGATCATTTAACACGAATCCCAATCCCAACTCGACACTTTTTCATCCTTCTGAAACAAACGGCCCATTGTAAGGAATCGAACAATGCAGTGTCGAGTGACACTACCTATGAACTATGAATAAAGCACTTGCAAATAATACAACGACAATAGCTGCCATTTTGACAAATGCCATCAGTGATGTTGTTAGTCTGCGTGACAATGCAACACAGTACTTATTGTTGCTATAAGCAGTAATGTGATGTCAATTAAAATGTCAGTGATAAGACATTCAATGGTTCATTAATGACTCGTGATGCTGACGATTCTTGTTGTCGAGTCGTTACATCTTGTCGTGTATGAATTGTGAACCCGGACTGAATTGTTAAAAGTGTCTCAAAAAGAATGGTCAACATTTAACATCAATATCCTAATTGTGATAAAAAAAAATTAAGGCAAATTATAATCTAACAGATGAAGGGGACATATTCTACCAAGAGATCTGATGCACAGAATCCCTACAGTCACCATTCAGTCGTTCGAAACTATTGTTTCGTCGTTTGCGGGCCAGTGCCCCCGAGCCTCATCGATAGGAGGGGTATCGTCCAATCGGAGTCCGGCTTCTTCCGGGCGGCAGACAGGGCGACCGATGAGATCGAAGACTTCGAAGAAGAGGATAAGTTGACCAAACTTGAAATGTTCTCGTCAGAAGATGGGAACAGCAAAAGATCTTCCACTGTGGAGACCTCCCTGATCAAAGAGGTTTGATCTTGAACTTCAATTATGATCGCCGGTGTCGACGACAATTTCAACGATGGCTGTAAATGTAATGTGTCGACACAGTTATTATATTTGATTTGTTATTATTTCTAACGAGCATAATTAGTTGGTAATTAGTGCTAAAATAAAAATAAAGATATTATTGTTGTTATTAATTTATTTATTCATAAGAACGTTCGTTTTTACGCTGTTGACCTCCACAGTTTCAACCTGGCTCTTCATTCACAAGATGTTAAAAATTGTCAAAATAATATTGCTTGGCAGTTGATTACATTTGGCATTAATGATAGTTTTTGACAATTTTAACCTTGAAGTTTATCGAGCGGCGCCAGCTCAAGCATCTGAAAGAGGTCGGGGCTTGGTTTTATTTGCTCGCACGATCTCCGACAGTTTTGTTTTCTCTTGTTTCTGTGTTGATTGGCCTTTTCAAATGGAGTCTGTTCGAAGTTGCGATAATGACGGCTCTTGGGCACAAGGGTCAAATGTCGTCCCATTTCTCGGACGCACGTCTTGGGGGCGGTTAAGGTATTTGCATTCAGCCGATCTTTTGAGTGCCTCGTGTAACAGTAATTGTTGTTTGATAATCAGCTTATTCAACTTAGAGTTGCAGTCAGTCCTTTTATGGGTTTTCGACAAGAGCTTCGACTAGTTTTCTTTGAAACGTTTTCTGAGCTTCGAAGGGTTGTAACGACGTGATCATTTTGGTGAATTGAATGAAACAGTGCTATGATTATTATTATTACCACTTATATTCTTCAAACGAATAAAAATCCGATCTAACAAACTTAAAACCTCAGGTGGCAAAACAACGCCACTGTAAGCCATTAATAATCTAGTTGCTGAGGAAATAAACAAACACCTCGAATTCTCACTAGTCAATATTTTCTACCCCAGGTTTACATAGACTTGAAGATGCAAGAAGACATTCCCGAGACGACGGTCAAAGAAAATGGAGTCTGATTGTCGAGGCAACGAGATGGATCACTCCGTGTCTGCCCATCTCCCCCGAGCAAAAAACTGTCGAGCAGTTGCTTTAATGACTGTCAATTAACATGCTTGTACGTGTTCCAGTGTTCCTAAGTATTTTGTATTATCACGCTTTTATTTTGATCGTCTCGTCGAGCCCGATCGGCTTCCCTCTCGAGAGGGGTGGAGCCAAAACTTCATTTGTTCCCCGCTAAGAGAGATCTAAACGTGCTTTTGAATCGAGCACATTTTCTTGACTGTGATGACCCGATATTCAAGACGAGACCAGTCCCATGAATGCGAGATTTCCAAGGATGGCCTCGGAGAGCAAGATGATTGGTATTCGAATTGTGTCTATTTTTGGAGTCATTTTGCATTTTGTCTCGTTTCGTGTAAGTTTTTAACGAACCCCAAATCCTTAAATGTCTTCGAAAAGTTTCCTTTTTGATGTTTGCATGTAAATTTTTATTATTGAAAAAACTAAACTAAAACAATGCGAGCTTGCTCGAATGCTTCTTCGCATGGGGGATCAAGCAGTCTGCGAGGAGCTGCATGAGGTCTGACTTGACTATCTTGATGTCGAAGATGGTGCACTTCTTGACGTCCTTGTGACTCACATCTAGAATGACTTGCTGGAGACAATCGAGCAGCAAATCACCTGTTGGTTGATGGAGGTTACAATTTAGTATTTGCAACTTAGTCGTCTCAAAGTGTTGAAAGGAGGATGCCTGATGCATCAGGAATGGAACGAATTGATCGATAGTGGACGACTGAGGAATCAGATTGCATTCATTAATGAGGGAATTAATTGTGCTTACCGGAAGAAATGAGAGAATGGAGCCTTTTTGGAGTCCCGACGGCGATGTGGATGACCTTAGTCTTCAAGAACGCTTGTGTTTCTTCAAGCTGAATTCAAAATAGAAAAAAAATGGGACTAAAATCTCCGGGAAAGTACTGAGTGAACTCAAGATGAATCTGCGAAACACAAACCTTCATGTGTTTGGCAAATAGTTTGGCTATGACACACTTGTCACACTTTAGGTCTGCCATCTGCCTGTACAGAGGTGTCAAAATGGCTTCATTACAGAATTACTGCAAAGTCTTAACCTGAGAAACAATGTGCGAATTGTGAACAATGCTTACTTGATGACCTCCACACATCTCACTGCCGAGGAGCAGACGACAATGACGATTGGCTTCCTCGGTTCCCCCGAGTTGGTTTTGAGTGCCCTTTTCCACTTTGGGAAGAGCGTTTTCATGAGGGAAACGATGGTGTGTGACCCATCGTTGAAGGCAGAGAAGTGCTCAGCTGTTGATCAAAAATAAAATATTTAAATAATTATTGTATTTTATTACTTAATATATACAAGAATTGGTGTTGAATTAGTATGTAAACAACAAAAACACCATTAGAAAATTATTGTTCACAAATACGTGCTTGTAAAATACCAACCATCTAGCTTAACTAAGCCTTTTTCCACAGCAGAGAGTGAATCTGAGAAATGATTGTCAACAACTTCGATCATGGCTTCTGATGTCGATATGACTTTGCCTTCAAAGGATTTGGTCTTCTGTTTGATATTAATGATGCATTACAATAGTGCAACAATTACAGACTCAACCAACATAATTTATAATTTTGACATAGTTTACAACTAAATTTCATTTGGTAATGTCACAAGCAGAATTCAAGATAAATCTCATGTTAAGTGCAATAATGTCTTAATGTAAAGTTCCATTAATTTAATAAACAATCCTTCGAGCATGTCCTATTAAAACCATACATCTCTAAAATAAGGTCAATTGAAGTTATAATCCACATATTCTGAATGTCTCACTTTCTTTCTATGCTTTTTAGATCTTGAATCATTCACTGCAGGTTCAACTTCGTCCGCTGATAAGTCTGCTTCAATGATTTCCTCCTTCATCTTCTTTTTTGCTGGCTTAGGTTTCAGCTCAATGTTGTCATTATTTACATCTTCAATGTCTGCGTACCAAATAAGTTTTATGTATGATCAACAAAATGTTCATATATTCCTGGTTTCAAGAATGAATTTGCAGTACTTGTAATTAACAAATGTTACCATATTCTATCAATACTCTCTAAAAAAAAATTGTTGCAATGAAGCAATGTTATAATTATCAAACCTTCACGTTTCCTTTTCTTTTTATCTTTTCCATTCTTTGAACTTTTTTGCCACCAATTATCTCCAAGATCATCAGCCATTGAAGAATAGATTTAAAGTTCGGTTTCGTGTAACGTGACAATAACGATAATGAAAACAATACAAAAGTAAATATAAACACCCAAAACATATATTCATGTTTGTATTATGAAATTTACACACTTGTTATTTAAGTAAGTATTAAATATAAAAAAATATGATTGCATTATTTATTTTAATAATTTCTATTGATATACATTAATAATATAGAGCCAAAGAAAACGCAGTATAAGCTGACAGGAATTCTGGGTTGCTATTATAACTCACCGAGTAGCAGTAGCAGAATTGAGGTTTTGGTGATCGCTAACTCTGACGAATTTTTAATGATCGAGATGGATGTAACGGAGGTCGACATGGTTGGTGAATTTGCCGAGCAATCATCGTCTGCTTCGGGTTCATCTTCGGAGCAAAGGTGTTGGAAAACTTGCTGATTGTTTCATCAAATTATTTTAATGATTTGTGCAATATCGATACTGTATGACTCAAGTTCTGGATTCTTTTTTTTCCATTTGCAACTATCTAGTTTGTATTTCTATTGCATGATGTTAGCTAGTATTGCATTACAAAGAAGATTTGGTTTATTTCCAACTGCCGTCTCTTAGATTCTTGTCTAGAAATGCATTTATTAAACGAGCTTCAAACATCTAGGATATCTATGCTATCGATGCACGACTCCATTGGAAATAATTATTTATTTGTTAGCTATAAAGCCATCCACATTACATCTAACCAAAAGCTTTTTTTTAATTTTTTAGGATTGTTCACTTTGATCTCAAAGGAGCACCTCCGAAAATGAGCTACTACGAATGGGTTTGTTCATACTTATTGGCATAAAACCATTTTTAATTTGCAAGGTAATTGCTCTAATTCAAATAAGTACTTGTAAACATTTGTCTCAAAAATTATGTAATAGGCCTAAGCTTAACTGTGATGTGTAACCAGTGTGTCATTCCTAATACAAACAGCTGTTTTGCATCAATTTCTTATGACTATTGCTTGAATTTTGGTGGCTGTGATTATGATTATGTCAACATCATTGATGATGATGATGGTGTCGATGGTGATGGTAATGATAATTGAGTCATGCATTCTTTTACAGTTATTCCCATTGTTGAAGAAGTGGGGAGCCACAGGTCTCCTTGTTGAGTATGAGGACATGTTCCCATATCAGGACTCTCTGTCTGATCTGAGACTCAACTATGCCTACAGGTAGCCTGTATGGATGGATAGATGGATTTATGTAATTACTCATAATTATGACATTATAATTAATTCCATATTAATTATTGCTAACAGCCCGCAAGACATCCATTTGTTGCAGTCTCTAGCAGCCCACAACGGCTTGGCCTTCATACCTCTTGTCCAAACGTTCGGTCACTTTGAGGTCGTTCGAGTTCCATTGTATAGCTCGACTTAAAAATATAAATTTATTGCTGATGTCTAAATTTTTTTGGTTTTCTAAATTGAGAGTCTAAGTTTGTTCTAGGTGATTGAACTTCTAGTCATCTTGGAGCCCTTGTCCTTTCTTTTATTATTATTATTGTTTTGTTGTTATTATTATTATTATTATTATTATTATTATTACTATTATTGTTAATGTTATTATTAAAAGCCCTTGCCTTTTCTTTTGTTATTGTTGTTGTTGTTGTTATTGCTATTATTAAAAGCCCTTTCTTTTCTTTTTATTTACTATTGTTATTATAAATTTTGTTTCTGTATCTTTTCATGTATGATTTTATTTGACAATTGTGATATGAATTCAGACAAAGTCTTTTTTTTTCCAGTTTGTCCTGAAGCACGACAAGTTCAGAGGATTGAGGGAGGTGGAACAGTGCCCCATGACCTTGTGCCCTTCCATGGAAGGTGTTTGTCTCATGAATATTAATAAGTCACTATTGTTTAATTAATTGTTAATTTATTTATTAGTTGAAAATGCGCAAGATATAAATATATCATCTCTATTTGTAATAAATTGTTAACCTGTGATCTGCAAGTCATTAAATATCTTTTTTTTTGTTATTCAAACCAAGCTAGAGTCCTTTACTTTACTTAAGGAAATGCTCGGCCAAGTCATCGAAGCCCACAACGACCTCAAGTACTTCCACATCGGGGCGGACGAGGTAGGTCGGATTGTCGGCCGAGTTTCGGGCGAAAGCCAACTCGAGGGGCGACGACTTTTATTACCCGACTCCGTCCCTAACCCTACCTCGTGACTCTGGAAATCCATGTAAACCCGACAAAATTTGCTGCCCTTGGGTTGGCTTTTGCCCGTCACTTCTCCGGGAACTGGTAACTCGCGCGCAATGGAATCTATCACCGACTTGCGCTTGCGATGAGCTTATTCCTCTGTCGCATTTTCCATTTAATTGGTAACCGACCCATTATTTGGACGATTCTGGCGATACAACTCGACTTAACATGCTTAATCAGTTAGCTGCTCAGTTAGTCCATCCATTTCAACGCCTTTATTACTCATCGTTTGATCCATTTTGAGCTACAGTAATTACAGATAAATCTTAATTGTTGTCTGAAGTAACCATACGTCTCTCCCCAAGGTTTATCACATTGGCTTTTGTCCGAAGTGTCTGGAAAAGATGGAGTTGCACTCGATGACCCAGGTCGACCTTTTTTTAGGTCACATCAAAAGACTGCTGACATACCTGAAAAAGGCCTACCCCAAGGTACAAATCATCATGTGGGATGACATGTTCAGAAAAATCAGCCCTGCAGCTTTAAAAGGCAAGTGATGCTTAGCATAATTTATTCATTATTCATGAACTTATAGTGGGACTCTGTTGTCGATTGATAGTTGTTACGAATTCATTAAACTAGTTAGTATTATGAGTCGTAAGCTTTTCGAGAAATTGAAAGTAAAACAAAGTTGTTAAGAATTTATGCTCATTCCTCCTTCATTTTGTGAATTTTGTCCCGCAGAATCCGGCATCGGGAACCTGGTTCAGCCAATGATCTGGTACTACCAGATGGTCATTGACCTTCCCATCGGTTAGTGGGCTGACCTATCTCCAATCTTCTATTGAAATGAAAACCAATCTCATAATTTATTATAAACTTATTCTTGTCAGAGTTGTGGACAACTTATTCAGAGGTCTTCAGTGCCCTGTGGGTGGCCAGTGCTTTTAAGGGGGCCACCGGGCCGAGGACCTATGCCACCGAGATTGCCTACCACATCGAAAACCACAAAGATTGGTTGAAAGTGGTGAAGGAGTGCATCAAGAACTTGGATTGCACCTTCATGGGATATGCTCTAACTGGCTGGCAGAGGTATGGGAAGATAAGCAGACTTAGTAAAACAAATCAAGCAACAAATTCTTCTCTTTGATTATTATTATTATTACTATTATTTTATAATTATCTTTATTATTGTTATCCTTATTGTATTATCATCATCATCAACAGGTATGACCACTATGCAGTACTCTGTGAACTCTTCCCTGTCAGTTTGCCCAGCCTTGCCATCTGCCTCCTCACCATGACACATGGTGAGAGCATAGATCAATGTTGCAATATTAATTGCTGGAACATCATTACTGTCGTCGACTAGCGCACAATAATCATCATCGTCGTCGTTGAAGCACCACATTAAACTATCATCAAATGTTTTCTGATCATGCAGGGGCATTTACAGTGGAGGTCCACCATATAGCAAGCAAGGACTTGAACTTCAAGGGACTCATCCATATGAATCCTTACACCAGGTAATATGGGGTCGTAGGTCGGAGCCAGTGGGTCGAGCGTTTCTTGGCCATACGACGGACATCGTCCTTCGATCAATGATGTCTTTTCAAAGCAGTTTTAAAACTTTAAAACAATTAGAGCTTACATATTTTGTACGAGACCAGTAAGCTTTCCTAATTATGAATATTCACGTGGGCTCTCAGTGTGCACCTAGTTCCATCACTATTAAATAAATTATCATAATCATTGATGAGTTATTGACTTCTTAAACAGCTACACTGAGGAGATAACGTGCAACTTTAGGGGCAGTGAAATATTCGTCGGCGTCCACCAGCTGATCCAAATCACCTTCGAATACGAGATGTTTCTTCGGAACGAGAGGTTCGTGACCTTCCGACAGTGGCTTCGTCGGCCGACGCTCTCCGGTAGCTTTAGAAATTTCGTGCCCTCGTCGACTTAATCTCTGCCGTTGTTATGCTTTCGATGTATTTCCTGACTAATTCTACCGGTCACTTACTTGGTCTCAGTGATGGTAATACCTTGATCACAATACCTTCAAGTATTTTTTGCTTCAGAGTAGATAGTTACTATGGCATTTGAACTTTATTACGTAATTGTGCATCATCGCCGTGGCAACACTCTCGGCAGGATGATCGGCTGGATGACGGACTGGCACGTCAAGAAGAACTACACGAACCCCGCCCACCTCAACCACATCATCTTCCTCGCTCAACAGTCGGTGGTTATCTCTCTGCTTTCGTTATTAATATTAAATTTTAATATTAATCGACATTAACTCCTTTTTATTGCTTTTTTGTTTCTAAGTTTTTCGATTTTACTCCATTTTCATTCCAAGTTTCTTATTTTAATTCAGATTAATACCACCATTGGTTGATTTACCTCATTCTCTGAAATTCTTTGAATTGACACTTTTCAGGCAGCTCAGCAATCTCGAGCACCTCAGTCGGGTGATGGAGACGAGTCTTTCCGAGGTCTTCTTTACTGACACGGTGGAGGAATGGATTGGTGTTTACATTTCCCCCATGATTTCAAAAGTTAAAGAGGTCCTAGATTCGGCCAATAAGCAACTCGAGCTAGGGGGTAGGCCCAGAGAGCACTTGTGTCCGGCATGACGAAGGGTGACACGAGGCACGGCCCGAGGTTTAGGAAAGCTTATTGCTGAATTGGAAAGAATTGTGGCAGTTGTATAAAGTTAAAAATTGAAAATTTCGTCGAAATTGTGTCTTCTGATGGTTTTCAAGAAAGTAATTTAATTTAATAACTTTTATTGAATAAAAAACAGGCTTTAATCAGAATGATGCAAAACAATTGTTTTATGTCGTTCGTCCTTCCATCTCACGATCCTTCTGCCAGCCTCTGCCATTCTTCTTCGCTTCTTTTTCTGTCTATCAACTCCATCTCCTTGATCATCTAGAAGTAAACCAGAAATTATTACTTAGTTGTAATTGACAGATCAATACATTTCATCACTTGAAAACTTAGGCTAGCTGGAAAAACTGCAAATGCAGTCTGACCTGTGAGATTTCAGTTTCAATTTTGTTGCGATATTCCCCTGCTCTTCCTAATTTTGTCATTGTTTCCAGAAACCTTCTCCTGTCTTCGATCTCGAGCTGGCTGGTGGAGGAAATAAATAAATGAGTGAATGAATGAATGCGGGGAGTGAATGAGCGATCGGGTTGCTGGAAATAAAATAAAAAATTCGTAAATGAAAGGGAAATAAAAATTCAGGATCTAGATGGGAATGAGATCCTGAGATTGCAGCGTTGTTTGCATAATTCGAATAACATGTGGATAAGATTCAGTCCACATTCTACAAATTAAGTTTAATGCTTTAGAATCCATGGGCCAAAACATTGCAGATAAGTAGGTCAAAAGTTGGTGCTGCTTTGACTTACGCTCTTCGAACCTGTCAACCTCTTTGACCTTAGTCTCTCTGGGGGCAGGTCTTTCTTTTGCCTTGGCTTTGTTTAAGGAGATATCTTCGCCAAAGGCCATGATGTTGGTCAGGCGTTCCTTGTCCCTTTCGTAGCTGCCCCCTTAGGAGTAAAAGTTTGGGCTTTCAAGAGTTTGAAAATTGCTAGTACAACCTGTACTTTATTTAAATAAAGTTTATTTAAATATAGAAATTCATTTTAAAGCCAGTAATTGGTGGAGTGATGTTGCAATTTGCTTGATTATGATGAATTTAGCTGGAATTAAATATGATAAAAGTAGCTGTAGTGTGGTGACTCAATATTAATTAATGGAATCCAGAGTAAATCTCATTGTTCATACTTCATCAGGGAACCATTTTCTAAAAGCAACAGAAGGGGCGGTCTACCATATTTAGTTATGGGAGGAGGCAGGTAGTGTTCGACTTCATAGGCACCCGATGCTTTGATCTGATCGTAGGTCTTTAAACCACTCTTCGATGACCTGCACAGTGGGGATGGGATGTCTCAATTAAGATTCCAAATTTCATTCTACTATAGGTTTTTGTTTGAAAGGTTATACTAGCTAGGTTAAATAACAATAGTGATAACAATACTAATATTAATAATAATAATAATAACAACAATAATAATAATAGTTAATTCATGTGGCACCCTAGCACCAGAATCACCTTAAAATTGGTGAAGATATTCATTTGATTTGAATGATTAAACATGATAAAATCATTTTAAATTACTCAATTAAATCTATAATAAAAATGGGAATAAAATAAAAATTTGACAGAAACATGATTTGGATGGGATCCCAGCTTTAGACTAGAAGATGTCGATGAATTTCAAAGATGCTAGATGCTTTCAAAGATGCCAAGTTGATTGAAGGCCAGTAAAAAGTTTTGAGCGGACAGTCATTTAAAACATTACAATTTACGATCGATCCTAAATCAGTTAATTTTAGACCTACCACGAGACTATTTTAGTGCCAACATCAGTTCAGAGTTCAGATATTCGACCGATCAGAAATTAAAAAAAAAACTGTCAATGGAAGGGCATCAACCTGCCTCTTTGGGACGCTCTGACCGCCCTTCCTCTGAGCAGAAGATTTTCGGCTCCCGTTCGGCAAACTCGCCGGCAAAGATCCCTGACCTGCGATTGGACGGTCAAAAACTATTCAAATTTTTGACAATTTTCATTTTAAAAAGCAAGTGAAAATTTAAATGAGTAAAAACAAAGTTGTCGGATAAAGTTTCGCATGAATATTAAGCAGCACCGAGATTGATGGAGGGCCGAGTAAAAATTTAGCACTCTGATAAAAATTAAAATTTACTGCTTGCACCAAAATAATGTCGACAATAAAATCCCGACCAAATTGTTCTTGAAAAGGGATATCTTGACTTTCTTTGTCGAAGGCATTATCCAAACTTTTGCACTTATATTTAAACTTTTGCCACAAGGGTAATTTATATAAATATAGGTAAGACAATGAATAATAATCTAAAATAAATTTAATGAGTAAATAATTTTTAATATAAATAAATAATTTTATATAAAAATAAAATACTGATATTATTATTATTATTATCCTTATCACTTTTATTAGCATGATTAATTTCACAATTTATGCAATTATTCAAAGACACACAGGACGACCCTTCGTCCAAAGAGAGGAAAAAAAGGTTTCTAAACAATTTGAAACTTTCTTTTTATGGCTTCGTGGATCTGCTTGCGCTGCATGTTCGTCAGTTTGGCTTCCTCCATCATGACTGGAAGAATTTTTATTGGATTAGAAAAATAAAACCAACATAATAAATGTTAAAAAAATAATATTAATATATAATAAATATTAAAATTAATGTTCTATCGTTCAGGTTGGCATTAAAAATCATGACAATGGCATAGTCTACACTATACTATAGTATCAACAAAACTTTGAGAATAATACTGATTTGATTTGTAATATAATATAACTCTTGTTATCATTATCATAACTCTTATAAAATAATATAGAATGTCGTAATATAACATAACATGAGCAGCTGGCAGCAGAATTTACCCTTTTTGATGAGAGTAATGAAAACATCATGGCACAATAAATTAAAATATACAGAAGCAAGTAAAAAAACAGACAAGAATGCAAGAGCAGATCATCTCACGGGGCAGGACTTTCCACATTATTTCATTGGCAATTAATTCATTATTTAATAGCTAATCTCAAAAAATATTCCTTCCCCTCTCCTTTTGCCTTTATATTTCTCACTATCTCTACATCTTAAAAGCCCATTTTTGACGTCCCCAATCTGTTCAAAGGAAATCCCAATCAAGAATCCAACACAAAATAATTTGATATTGAATCATCTTGGGAGTATCTCAGAAAGGCTTGAAGTGTTGGCTTTTAATGTCAATAAAGCGTCAGTCAGAGTGATATGTCTAGATGTCAATTCGAAAAAGATAAAAAAAAAAAGAAGCGAAACCTCTTAGCATTTGGTGAGTTTCACGACTGTACGAACTTTTTGTTCCATTAAACAGACCGACATCTGCTACCGGTTTATTCATTGTTTTTCCGTTAATTATTAAATTCTCTTCCCACAGAAAATGCGAGCTTCTGATTATAATGCATAAACAGATCGGTATCCAATGCCGCAACCAACGTACACACAATAAATTAGAGCTGTGCGTTCCTTATATCTAAATATATTTCGGTGTTTAAATGCCTTCAATTGGAATGCAGAATTATTTCACTTTGTTTTTAAACTATTTCTATTTTAGGGCGCCTCTTATCACTTGCTGACGACTTTTCTAAGAAATCAGATATTTGTCCGGCTCTTGTTCAATTTAATAAAACTGTTTTTTTTTTTAATATTATGAGTTGTTTATGAAAAGCAGCAAAAAATCTACTGGCACCTTCCCTCTTGTCGTTTAATTAGTTTAAATTTCAATTGCATGCTAGCATGTTTACATTATTAATGGCAGCTCATTTTTAATCTATAACATTCGCTTGCGCTCGATTTTAAAACACGCGGCTTGTTGTTTTCAATAAACCTTATCAAAAGATTTATAGGAAAACCGTTCGGTGAGTCGTTTAGATAATGAATTAAATGAACTATAATTCCACGCTTGAATCGCTATTTTGAATTCTCGTTAACCTTTTTTTTTAACGTCGCAAACAAAGAATTAGCAAACAAGACAAACATGCGGGCACAATGGCATTGTAATAATAAGCGCATATGTTTGCATACTAAAAAGTTAGTAATAGCAACAAACAA
The DNA here is from genome assembly GCA_011800805.1 of Hirudo medicinalis. Taxonomy (NCBI): domain Eukaryota; kingdom Metazoa; phylum Annelida; class Clitellata; order Hirudinida; family Hirudinidae; genus Hirudo; species Hirudo medicinalis. Next base: position 224,747 of record MPNW01000126.1, read on the forward strand.
GCCCGCTTATCAATAAACTTTCAAGTAGCCAATGATAAGCTCCGCCCGGGAGAGTTTATAAGTCACTGACTCAGCGAGCCAGCCATCTCTCGTGAACATCACAACTCCTCAGCGGGTGGTCTTAACATTGTCCAGAGTTATAGGACTTAAGCTTCTATTGTAGAACTTTTTTTTTTCTAGAGATTAGAAAGGAGAATTCTATTGTTCATTCAAATTCTAAAGAAAAGACAGACGAAGGCTTTGACGTGACTTTCTAAGAACGAACGACTTGCACGGAAATCATGTGGACAAAGAATTTCAAATCCTTTGAACGCAACGGATGCTTGATGCTTCTTATCGTCGCCATCAATAACCTCATGCCCTCTTCCGGCTCGCCACCCAAAACAGGTAAAGTTGACATTTCAGAGAAAAAAGATTGCGATGGCTTTTCGTTATGTTTTCTTGGAGTCTCTAACTTTGTAGGCTCGAATGTTTAAAAAGGATTTCGATTATAAATATTTTGTTGTCGTATTAAATATTATTGTTAAATATGTTAAATTATCGTGGTCTGGAAGTTCCGTTCGGACACATGCCGCTATAACCAAACTCCGTTTCATTGTAATTATTATTTGGATTCATTGTTTCATTTGTGTTTATTTATTTGTTTGTGTTTGTTGTTGTTGTTGTTGTGCAATGTGCTCTGATTCGGGATTTAGATTTCAAAAAGGTTTGATTTTCTTTCGAGTTTATCTTTCTCGAGGCCCGATGTGATTGTAGAGTTTCAGTGGTATTTAATTGCTAGATTAGATTATGATAATCTCACCGTCATCATCATCATCATCATCATCATCGGTTGATTGACGTTGTAAGTGTAATAATAATCACAATAATAATGATGATAATAATAATAAGGAGGATGATAATATTAATGATAATAATAGTATTAATGATAATATGTCACTTAATTGCATTAATGAATAATGATTAACATAACAGTGCTGACATCATCATCATCATCATCATCAGCCAATGCAGTTATTAATTTATTAATTCTGCTAATTCGAGTCGAAAACGTCCTTGAGGGGAATTTTTTTCTCTTCGTCATCGAGAGAGGTTTATTGTTGAATCGACTTGATTAGGAATTCCTCCTCAATTGAAATCAACTTGTCACACTCACTCACTCACTCACTCACACTCACTCACTCACTCACTCACTCACTCACTCACTCACTCACTCACTCACTCACTCACTCACTCACTCACTCACCTCACTCACTCACTCACTCACTCACTCACTCACTCACTCACTCACTCGCTCACTCACTCATTCGCTCACTCACTCGCTCANTATTGTTATTAGTATTTATTTATTATTATTATTTATTTATTTATTATTATTTATTTTATTATTATTATTATATTATTATTATTATTATTTATTATTATTATTATTATTAAATTATTGTTAGAGAACAATGAATGACTCACCCATTGGACTTTGGTAGTTTCGTCTTATTGAGGCCTGGATCTCTTGTTGATCCTAACCTTCTTCCTCTGAATTTCAAATGATTTGTTACAAAAATACTAAAATAGTGAAATTTTTTTAGCAAATTATTAATATTTTGAATAAATTTAGACGAATTAAGTCGATTTTATTGGAAATGTTTTTGTTATACGTAACATTTGGTTTTAATTTGTACTAGTCTTATACAAAGTCGTCATCATCGCGAACATTATCACCATCACCACCATCGTCGTCGTCGTCGTCATCATCATCATTATCACCATCACCACCACCATCATCGTCGTCGTCGTCGTCGTGGCCACCACTCCGATGGTT
>MPNW01000126.1:229065-245162 GCA_011800805.1 Hirudo medicinalis
CGACGACGACGACGATGATGATGATGATGATGATGATGATGATGATGATGATGATGTCACATATACGATGCGATAATGACGCGTAGATGATGTGATAATGATGCATGATCAGTGTAAACAGTTATGACATTGATGACTATGTGATTGTATCGACGATGATAATGACGACGACGATGACGATGGTGATGGTGATGGCGATGACTACAAAGACTTTACAGTCTCGTTGCTCATCCTGGGAATTGAACGCCCGAGGTGAGGACCAACTATTCTCGAAGGAATTAAACCTTGATTTTAATTGGGAATTTCCAGACATCCCTAACCCTTGAGAGTTCAACGCTATAATGGATGGGATAGCAGAGGACGAAACTGATAATTTGTTGCCCCTAGGCACGGGGCTCGGGGAGGCTGCCCATCCCCCTTAGCTGTGCCACTGTGGGCTAGGTTAAAAGGACAACAAAGGCGAAGGTCATGAGAAATTGGACGGAAGGTTCTGCTGCTGCAGTTTGATGTCTGTTTGTTCCATCCACGTGGCGTGGGAGCGTTCTCAAGGAACAAACTCAGCGCCCGGAAAGGCGCTTGGAAAAGAGGAAAAGAGGTTGGATGAAAACAAACGTGTTTCTACAAGCGTTGGTTGAACCCACACGACAGCTGAGCGGATTTTAGAAAAATGATGCAGTCCCAGCAACATGGAGATGGATGGGTGAATGGATGGAGATGAATGGATGATTGGATGGAAGAATGGAGATGAATGGATGGGTGGATGGAAGAATGGAGATGAATGGATGGGTGGATGGAAGAATGGAGATGGATGGATGGAGATGAATTTGTTGATGGAGATGGGTGGATGGATAGGTGATTGGAAGGATGGATGGATGAAATGAAGGATGGATGGATGGATATATGAATGAAAGCGCAAACAAGTGTGGTGAACAGGACAAAGAAACACAGAAGAGGACGAAGATGTACAGATGCAGAGAGAGAGAGAGATACTGAGAGACAGATGAGCAGACGAGGATAGAGGGCAACTTCATAAAATCGAGCTTTAAAGCAAAAATATTAAGATCGACTGTTTGAATCAGACCTGAGCAAGTGGTGCCACTTGATATCAAAACTTGCTAGATGGATAGATGGTTGGGTGGATGGATGGACGGATAGATGGAGGAATGGGATGATGGATTGATGGATGGATGAATTGGAGGAAATCTTGACAGGAGAAAGGCTAGAGATCTTGTAAACCGGACCTCGTTACAACGAGTGGCCAATGGCTTCCATCCTTCATCGTAGTCTTCCTCCTCGTCGTCATCATCATCATCATCATCATCGTCGTCGTAGTGATAACAGTTAGCACTGGAGTGCCAATGTAGTGGGGTTGTGAAGCACTTGATACCTCCTGTGCAAACTATCTGACAACCCTGAAGTATATCTCCAGTGTCAACATCAACGCTACATTCATCATCATCATCGTCGTCATCATCAACACCAGCAGCATCGTCGTCGTCATCATCACCAGCTCTACTGATTTCTTAAATGCCATCGAGTCGCCGTCATCTCCAGGTACCTTCTCTCATTAGCGAGCCGTGAAAGATCTGGTCCGTGTCAGAGGTCACCCGACTATGACGTCACGGAGGTCAGGTCCTACGGATTGGCAATTAACACCCTCTGAAGATTGTTTACACTGTCCTTTGTTTTTGTTTGTCTTTAACTGTCTATGTTGACAGTTGGCGGTAATGCGGTCTCGCAGTGTCTTCTTGCAGCAGTTTGTTGTATAAGTACGCCTCATGATGGCGATGACGATGATGATGGGATTTGTGATGATGGGTGATATAGTTATCGAGATGATGATGATGATGATGATGATGATGATGATGCTGTTATGATAATGATGACTTTAACGATGGTAGTGGTAATCGTGCTGATAGCAGGGGATAGGCTTTAACGAAGATGACGACTAAGAAATGATGATGAAAACTCGTATGACGTGGTGAATATGGTGATGACAATGACGACGATGACGATGCTGATGGTGATGATGAGGATGATGACGACCACGGCGATGATGACGATGACACTCAGTGCCAACCTCAGTGCAGTGTCATCATCTCATGTGTTGACATCTGATGCCCAAAGTGAGATTCGAACCAACGCCCTGCTGTCATAAAAGCCCCCGTGACGTGTCCTTGAAGGACGCCAGACAGAAGAAGTGAAGGTTGGATGAAAGAATAGATGACATGAGGTGATGGAGACGACGACGACGACGATGATGGTGATCGTAATGTAATACATTGTATGTGCTAAGTCGACACAGCGAACTGGTTAAGACGTGACAGATAAATTATTATAATGACGAAAGAAAGCTGATTTTATTATTAATTTTTAAAATTAATTATTATTATTATTATTTAAAATTATTTATTATTATTATTTTTTAACTTATTTATTATTATTATTATTAATTTTTAAAATTATTTATTATTATTATTTTTTTAAATTATTATTTATTATTATTTTTTTAAAATATTATTTAGTATTATTTTCTTGTTTAAGTAATAAGGAATTCCGCATTATACACCAAAGGATCAGCCTACAAAGGCACACTTGCCCATAAATAACCCTCTCCATCCCTCATAAATAAGTTATCAAATCCCAAAAATGGAACACAATGGATTGGAAGAATCCGATGGAAAGTGGAATAAAAATAGTCGTCGCCCAGATCGAGTTTCAATATTCCATCCATCCATCCAATCTCTCTAAAAAAAAAATAAATAAAAAAAAATAAAAAATAAAAATACGGCGCTACATAAATGAAATGCTTGCGTCGGCGGCAGACGTTAAAAAGCGCCGGCGCGACTCCGGCACCAGAAGAGTAATTGGAGGACGTGAGGAGTCTGTGCATCCTTTTCCTGCAGCAGGTCTTGATGTCACGTAGACAGGGACAACAAGGTTTGAACTGAACTGCGCATCCTCATTTCGTAAGAATAACGAATGGAAGAGAGAATCAACAATGCTTTCTTCTCGTGTCGTGTGCTTTCGTGCGCTCCTCTAATTACCATCGTAATCGTCATCATCGTCGTCGTCGTCGTCGTCGTCTTCATAAATTAGTACGGATAGATATTATGGTCTTAATCATCGTCATCGCAAACATCATCAGTCACGATCGTCGTCGTCGTCGTCGTCGTCATCGTCACCACCGCCACAAGTCCATGCCTACTCAATCCTTCCCTCTTCAAAATTCGAAAGGCGCCATAGAATGTTAATAATTGAACCGGAGTGAGGCTGCATATTTAGCATTAAAAAATACCCATCCCTCTTGTAATGTAATACAATCATTCACTCATTCACTCATTCACTCATTCACTCACTCACTCACTCACTCACTCACTCACTCACTCACTCACTCACTCACTCACTCACTCACTCACTCACTCACACACGCAGCTCATCATCAACTNCATTCACTCACTCACTCACTCACTCACTCACTCACTCACTCACTCACTCACTCACTCACTCACTCACTCACTCACTCACTCACTCACTCATTCACTCACTCATTCATTCATTCATTCATCCATCCATCCATCCATCATCATTCATTGTAGGATTGGTAGTATGGAAGTAGCACCTACAACTGGCACTAGTTACGACGGACACTTTAAATTCCAACAATCAATCTAATTAGAAATTAATTACACATCAATTTTCATTTACAAAAAGCAAACACATTAGTCAATGTGGAGGATAAATACATTTTATTTGTTCAATTTATTTATCAAATAAAAATGTAAATGTGGTTAATTTATATAGCGCCATATGCGTAGCGACAGAATATAGCGCTTTTCGTTAACCATTTATATAGCGCTCCTTCCCGAGGCCGCTCGCGACAGGCTGGGTTTCGAACACGACACATTACGACTGTCGCCATTACCACCGCGTGCAGGACCGCAGCCCGTCCGGCCAACCCCCACGCCGGATAAATAAAATGTTTTATTTGTATCTTTTATTTATCAAATAAAAAAAAGGAAGGCAGGAGCCATAAGAGCTATAAAAGAGTATCAGTTTCGGTTCAAGTTCTTATCCTCACGACCATCCTGACGATGATGATGTCTGATAAGGACGAGGAGAACATCAGACCGATCAGTTTCGTTTAATGGAGAAACTGTTTCTAATGAAAAAAAGAAAAATAAGATGCCAGGATGATGACGACGACGACGACGACGATGATGGTGGATGGTTGTGTTGGTGGTGATGGTGTTGATGATGCTACTTGATGGTGGTTGTGGTGATGGTGATGATGATGCCTGTGAGGATGGTGATGATGCTACTTGCGGTGATGGTGATGATGATGCTTGTGATGATGATGATGATGATGCTTGTGGTGATGATGATGCATCAATAAAATCGAATCAAGATGCGAGAAAGCAATTCTCTTTTCTTTATCAATTCGATCTCTAAACTTGATTGGCCGATTGATGACTAATTGAGTGATTGAAGATTAAACAACAACAAGTTAATTCAATGCATGATTTATTCTCTATTACTACATCATATTTGATTGATTGATTGATTGATTTCAACGAACGAAGATTGAATAGAAACTTGTACGAGAACACGCCCTTTAACTTTCTGGTTTCAATAGATTATGCATATGGCTTATGGCTGGTGTTCTTTGTGGACCAGATGCTCATCTTAACGAGGATAGGATCATTGGCGAACTCCTACAATTAAATTAATAACTGATGGATCTGAGGTGATCACAAGACTCGGTCAGGATACAGTTTCCCTCTTACTTATCTCTGGCTCTTTTGGCACGCTTTCGTGTAAACTTGGAAATCCTAAAGGCTTATTGGAGATTAAGAAAATGAAATTTGATCGGTGTAGGGTTTGCCCCCATGAAAAGGGTTGCAGAGCTCCCTCCTCCCAAAACCCATCTGGTCTTCGCTATCCCCGTTTGGCCGTGTTGGGGGTCATTGAGCAAGTATGTTGCAGTTGCAATGACTCAGCTATTACATACCGGCACACGTCCAAATGATTAAAGCGATTATTGTTGTTGTTGCAGCTGTAATTAACATTGTTATTACTATTGGTGTCGTCGTCGTCGTTGTTGTTGCTGCTGCTGCTGCTGTTGTCGTTGTTGTTGTTGTTGTTGTTGTTACTGTTGAAGTGGTTATTATGGTTAATTGCTCTCTGGAATGCCTCCTTTGCACCTGATAGTAATGGCTGAAAATTTTATCTAACTGCCAGAACCTATTATTACTTCTAATTAACCGGCGCATCTGCTATCACCACCACCATCATCATCATCGTCGTCGTCGTCGACGTCGTCGTCATCATCGCTATCGTCGTTGCATTCATCTTTATCAATTCCAACGTCACAGTCATCGTTGTTAGATCATCATCATCGTCGCCGTCGTCGTCATAGTCATCATTATCATCGTCGTCATCGTCATCATTATCATCGTCGTCATCATCATCATGCACCCCAATGCATTTCCATATAAATAATTATATACGACGTGCATTCTATTACCGTTGCAGGCCTGGAAAGACCGACCATCCTGAGGGAATCATTACCCGAAGACCGTGTGGTCAACAAGACCGGATCGGATTTCAGTCTGGAATGCCGTGGAAAAGCACCGCTCAAGTGGATCCTCCCGGCCAAGGTAATCGGATCGATCCAATAAATTATGCTAGGGTGCCCGGGGCCAATCAAAGTAGCCTTTTTTTTGCGGGGGGGGACTGGCGCAGGGGCTTCTGGGCCTCAACCTGGCCTGGGTAAATCCAGCGCTGGTGAGAGTGTCTATGGTTGTGGTGCTGTATAGGTGTTGGTGGGTGGCCGAGGGGTAATTAATCGAGCATTCTATTTGAAGATACCTATGAAGACTCTGGGTAGGATGAGTTATGAGAGTTATGGATGTGTGAATTCGAACGAATAATGGGTTATGGATGTGTGAATGATGGGCTTCGCTATCACCATCCTCACCTACGTCCTCAGAGTGATTGCGCACCTCCCCCATTGCGAGGGGCAGAGGAGAATACCTCAAGGTCGTAGTCGAAGACGGGTGGCATTCTCATCTCGGGCCATTGATCCACCCATCAAAACCTGATGAGACAGACGTTCATCTTCGTAGAGAGCTAATTATGCACGACTAATTTATGATTTCCATTCACGACGTCTCTTTTTTTGGTATTCGAGTCCTTTAAAGTCGAGATTTAAAAATAAATGAAAAGCGAAAAGTCAATAGAAGATTCAGTAAGGGTCTATGGAATGCGGGACTCCCTTTCTTCTCGAAATCGAAACTAGAACCATACGGATAGTAGATGGATAGGCATTCTATAGGCGACCGTCTCCATTCCGGCGGCCTCAAAAGGGAGAAGCGGATAAAAAGGGAGAAATGGAGAAGCGGGGAAAAGGGAGAAATTGGGAGAAAAAAAATATGGCATTAAAAATGTCCGGACAATGAAGAGTATAGATTTTCCTCGGTTAACGAAAGAAAAGATATCGGATCGAAATCCATAGTCCTATCTATCTACGGCGACTATGTTTTTTTCGGTGCGCGCAAGTGTTGAGCGATGAGATTAGAGATTTAGAAATGCCAGCGCATTCCATGGAATCTGATAAGACGAAAACACTTCTTTATTTCTTTATCAATTTGTTGTTGCTGTTGTTGTTGTTGAGCAGTTGTAGTTGTTGTTGTTGAGCAGTTGTAGTTACGTGTTTCGTACTTTACATTACGACGATCGAGTTTTCCAACTGTCCATTTTCCTACTGCATTAAGCTCGTGCGCTCCATTGGCTTTATTCTACAAATTTCTAAACGATAATGTTGTTTTGCTAGGCTCATATCGACGCCGTATTGTTTCATTATTCGAGACATTAATATTTATTGCGAATTTTAGGCGTCCGTTGCTATAGTAACTTGTTAGGATGACGTCGGCCGTTCTGTGTGTACTTGGCGCCAGTATCGTTTTACACAAGCGTCCAATCACACGAAATGTGGTGCATCTTAATATATTTAGTACAGCGGATGTAGGATACCTTAACGCATATTATTTATGCGCATTATTATTATATCATAATTATTATTATTATTATTATTATTATTGTTATTATTATTATTATGCGCATTAATATTATTATAATTAATTAATATAAAAGGAGATGATTAGATACATGGACTTATTCTGTTCGACATACTAAGATGCATGCCAGCGTGTGACTTGAGAAGTCTCATGTGAATGAGTAGGACTGACCACCTGACCACATTAGTGATATAGTGATATGACCTGGTCGAGGTCTAGAACGTGAACCTTGATAATTGAGCCAACCGTTTAATTTGGTTAGCAATTAATTTTGTAGTCAACCAATTAAATTATATCAATCGATCAGATTAATCAATCAATCAGATTAATCAGTCAATCAGACCACAATTTGTTTAATCAATCAATAAGATCACGATTAATGAATCAATCAATCAGTCAACCAATTAATCAATTAGCCAACCAATCAATAAGTCAACCATCCAGTCAACCAATTAATCAATCAATCAATCAGTCAACCAATTAATTAATTAGTCAACCAATCAATAAGTCAACCATTCAGTCAACCAATTAATTAATCAATTGGTCAATCAATCAATCGGTCAACTAGTCAACCGGCCAATCGAATTAAGTAATTAGGTGATTAATCGAGTCAACCAACCAATTAGATATCCACTGAAATTAGAATTATAATTCTGAATTCTGTCGAATTCTTCCCCTTTAAATTTCTAATCTGAAATGAAATGCCTTGGCAATAATTGATAGGCATGAAAGAGTTTTATTTGAGACTTTCATGTTTATTCGATTCCTTCTGTTCTGTTCTTATCGGTTCCTTCCTCGTCTGATGCAGATAAATGGAAAGATGCAAGAAGATTTTGTCGGCGAAGAATTCATATCTCTTCTCACACTGGAAAACACCAGCATTGAAAATACAGGGAAGTACTCCTGCCAGTACCAGAGCGATGTCGACGCGTCAGACGAAGTGTATCTGTATTTTTATGGTAATTCTTTTTTTTTACATACATTTCGTTGGTAATTTAATGCAATTGACTGGACGTCATGATTTCTGTGATGCTGTAATAATGGAGAAATCCAAAGACAACAAACTGTAAGGGGGGAATAATTCCCTCGTTATGTTAATTCTTGGCTCTAAAAACTTTTTAATATTAGGATTTTGTAATTCAATCATCTCTGGTCATCGTACGTATTTTCACTCTCGTGATTTTCTATGAATTACCTTCGGTCATTCCCATTGCAGACAACCGGACGCTTTTGCTTTCCGTGAAGGTGCCCAAAGCCATCATAGGCGGGAGGTCGGTCATCCCGTGCAGGGTGACGAACCCTCGGGCGAACGTGACCCTATCGAGGATCGAGGGCAGCCTGAGGCTGGAAACTGGGGACAATCTCGTCTACGATCCACAGGTCGGCTTCGTCATTCCCCTCGTCGAGGCAAGCTTCAAATCCGGGATGTACAAATGCGTGGCGAACCTGGACGGCGACAAAAGCACGAAACACGCCTTCATTGAAGTCTTGCGTCAGTCTTTCATTTGATTCGTTATCAACTCGAAAATATTTCGTTGGCCTTGATCGACAGGTGGCGGATGATGATTGGCCTCGTGGGCGGACCGTTTGGCATCTGTTGAGCACATTGTTCGCCAAACAATTGCATCAGACTTTTTCCGATGCCTCGAATATGTAATCTCAAACGAGTAACCTCAAAGATATGTAATCACCAGAATATAATCAAAAATAAATGACCTTGAATATACAGCCATAAATAAATACCAATAAATATTTAACCTTGAATATATGAATATATTCAAATCTACGACGACGATGATGTTTCAACATGATAGCTTCTCATGTGATTCTAAATATTGCCTCTTGTTTACTGTGCAATCAAAAGTACCACGTATTACACGTATTACACGCCACTACAAGAATTGTCATTTCGTCGACACGACGTTGTCGTATTAGTAATGACAATGTAAAATTAGTAATGACAATTCAATTATCAATGATAATGATAATTCAATGCAATTATTACCAAATTATATATATATATATATATATATATATATATTATAATCTAATATTTACCAAATTACCATAATATTTAATTATTTATTACCATAATATTTAATAATCTAATTATATAAAATTAGATTATAATTATAGATTATTAGATTGTTATAATATTATAATTTGATTGTTATAATATTCTAATTGGATTGTTATAATATTATAATTGGATCATTATAATATTAGATTGTTATTAGATATAATTAGATTATTATAATATTATAATTAGATTATTATAATATAATATATATTATAATTAGATTTTTATAATTTCATAATTATAATATTACAATTAGAAAAATCGTATTTTTATTTAATAATACAATTCGTTGTTTTGATCGCACGTTACGGCAGATCCGGTACGTTCCGATCCTCCCCAAGTGGAAGTCTCGCACGAGAACGTCTGCCAAGGATCGAAGGTTTCGCATGTGGTGCCCGGAGACTCTGTGGAACTCAAGTGCAAGCTGCCCAAGACCTTTGGAACCGTGGCCATTTTGGGCTGGAGCTTTGCAAATGTACGCATGAGATATTTTATTGAATGTAATTACTGAGATTAGAAATATATTTAATAGAATAAAATAAGTAAGTAACAAAACAAGAATAGTTATAGAAACAGTAATAATAATCATAACAATAATAATAATAAAAATAATAATAATAATAATAATAATCACTTCTGCATAATGAGGACAGCTGCTCTTATATGGAATTATTGGTCCTCATGATTGATACATCGCTTTCTGTTACCTTTTTCAGGAGACTCTGCCGGGCACGAGCGAGATCTCGGCCTCCAACGATTCGACAACCCCCAAGTACCTGATAAAAAGAACGACGATAGAAAACTTTGGGAAGAGCCACGTCGGGGATTACAAATGCATCGTCAGCAACGACCCGGCCGTCGAACCCGCACCCGGCAGGGGCATGTCCGAAACCGGCGTAACCCTCGAACTTCTAAGTGGGTCGTTTTGTCATTTTGATCGGATAACGGGGAGGGCATGCAAGCGAGGTGTCTTGTTGTGAAAGGACGTCATCGATAACGTATTAGCTAATTAATGGGAGAATATGGAATGGATCGATTGGTCGGTTTGTGAGCGGGTCGTTCGATGGTTAAGCGATAAAACAACGACATTCTGGACGATATCCGGTATATTCTCGCAAAAATCTTCAGGGAAAGTCATTTCAAATGAACAGCCAAGCTTTTCCTTGGAACCTCTTGATTGGCCAGCATTATGATAATTGGCAATTAAGATGACCATGTGATAATTGACGATTAAGGTGACCATGTGGTAATTGACGATTAAGGTGACCATGTCATAATAATTGATGATTAAGATGACCATGTGATAATTGACGATTAAGATGACCATGTGATAATTGACGATTAAGGTGACCATGTGGTAATTGACGATTAAGGTGACCATGTGATAATTGATGATTAAGATGACCATGTGATAATTGATGATTAAGATGACCATGTGATAATTGACGATTAAGATGACCATGTGATAATTGACGATTAAGATGACCATGTGATAATTGACGATTAAGATGACCATGTGATAATTGACGATTAAGGTGACCATGTGATAATTGACGATTAAGATGACCATGTGATAATTGGTGATTAAGGTGACCATGTGATAATTGACGATTAAGATGACCATGTGATAATTGATGATTAAGATTTCCTCAGAATTATTTATCTTTAAAAGCCGAGTCCGAAGGCTGACCAGTCGCTCGAGCGTGAACGATCGTGAAATTTAAATTCGTGCCAAAAACGAGTCGATCATCACGATCATGATGCAACATCATAATCCTGTGCTGAGCTGAGCTGAAGCGCACCTTTTAGGGTTCCTGCTCGGAGGAATTTCTTAGTTTTCATCATCAACAGTTTTTAATCCAGGTGCAATGTCTTAGTTTCACCTTTCCGAGCATTTCCTTGTCTCGGTGAACTCTTGCTCGATCTTGGTAGTTCTAACTTTGAAAAGTTTGCACGTGTGGACTGTTGAGATTGAATCGAATTTCGAACCCAACAGTGGAATTTTTGTATTTAATTCGATCCTTTATTTATTACGAGCGACCCTTTTTAAACGTGTAAATCACAATAAAATTTGCCTCACGGACGGATTGGATGTCGCAGGATCGGATCCGACGCGAGTCGTCCGTCGTCCTCGTTGCGATCGCTCGAGATTAAAACAATAAAATGAAAACGAATCCGGTCGCAGGAAGAAGGCTTAATGATGTCAGAAGCGGAGGATGATTCAGCTGCAATTCGTCGGAATGTGTTTGTGCGACGAGTCGGCCTCTCGAGACTTTCTGTTTTCACTGTCCTCCGTCGTGGAATGATTCGAATTTTCGTTCGGAAAGAATGAAAGTCATTATTTCGGCAGTCTCCGGTTGCCTTCCCTGTGTTCGTCTTCCTTCCTCCTTTTGGAGATCATGGAAAAATCTTTCCGTCTTCATCTGGGATCGGTTTTCTAGCATCAGAGGCTTTCTTCTGCGGGCCCGAGCTTACGACTGCTATGCAATTCCAAAAATGTTTCAATCTTTGATAAACATGACTAAGCTGATGTTTGTGTCGCACTGGAGTGGTAATGAGTCGAGCGTTTAACGAATGTTAGTCGAATTTCATATTCTTGGAATGTTTAGGCGAAACTGCATGCAATGAGGTCTGAATGTAATGAGCTAAATGTTTAAATTACAGATAAATTAAATTACTATTATTGTTATTATTATGAAAATATTATTATTATTGCAACTAAATCATGTCTTAACTATCTATGGAAAAACATCCTCTAAAACGTACATGCCTCTCTGTGCAGAATGCGAACGACATTATTAATGACATTATTAATTAAACGTTAATACTACACACATTAATCCGCCGTCGACGACGACATAAAAGTAACGCTAATCATCGTCATTATTCCTCTCGACCGAGCAGAGAACATGTCGACGACGCTATCCTCTCGACACCGTGCAGTCCCCTTGTGCCTCCTTTGCACCACGAGGTTCGAATTCGACATCGCGTCCTTGGCGAGGCCGACCTTCAACCTACTCCGTCGTCCTTTCGGCGGGGCCGAATTTGAACCGTTGACGGACCAAAGGGGCAGATTCCAAGTCTTGTTAGTTTTGAATTGTTTTAAAATTTTGTTCAGCCATTAATGGTTATTAAGGTACTAGCAATGGTCTGATGGTGACGACGACGATGATGGTGGTGATAATAATTATATATAAATAATAGCGATAATGATTACAAGGCACGTGATGGATTTTTACTTATAAATGATGATGATTATTATTATTGTTATCATTATTAATATTATTATTGTAATATTATACTCATTGTTATTATTATTGTTATATATAATAAATTATGTAATAATGATATTATTAAACTGTTAAAATGTTATTGGTTATAAACTACAATGTCAGAGAACATTGCCAACTATTTGTCAGGGAGTCTATGAACTCTGGCAGCTGCTGGGGGAAGGGCACCGTGGCAATCTACGGGTCCACTTTGGAGGACATGGGGGTCTACAGAGTCGTGCAGGAGTCCGACGAGGCCAACTTCATAGATTTCGTTGTTGCTGGTACTTGTTGCCGTTTTATTGCTGTTGCTGATATTGTAAATGTTTTGTGGTTATGATTGTTATGATTATTATTATATGAATTTATTATTATTATTATTATTATTTATTGTTGTTTGTTGTTGTTGTTGTTGTTGTTGTTGAATACATATATTAATACATAAATCTATACGTTGAATCAACTCTCAACAATTCTCATGCATCATTCTATTACGTCCTCATATCCAGTCGGACCTTCATTTAACAACTTTTTATTCCAGCCAGGCCTGCCGTATTCATGGAGACCGAGTCAGGCCAGCGCTGGCTGGTGTCCTCGAAAGGGCGCCCCGACCGGATGGTCTGCCGGATCCACAGCCACCTCGAACCGATGGTCGAAGTGTTCTTCAAGTCCATCGAAGGCTCCGACTGGCAGCAATTAGATCTCGACGTGGAAGTCAAGGTGAGTTCCTTCATCCGAGATCTTTTGCCGAAGAGCTCAGCCAATAGTAACCAAAGTGCAATGTTTAGGCTTCTTCATAGCACATTTCATGGTTTGACAAATGAATGCGATTCTAATTTCGGAATTTTTTTCGAGTAACGGCATAGGCTCGTGAAATTTGCTTCTAGCTTGTCCTCATAAATATTCATGGGATATTCCTAGCATCACAATGAACGTCGAAAACTTTCTTGTAATAGTTTTTCTGCCGCAACTTAATCTCAGAACTTCATGAGCCCTCTTTTTTTTTTAGTAATATGCATAATATTTATAATCTAATTGATTAACTGCATGAATATTCATGAATATTTAAATGGGTGAAGGGTATTGGCAAGAACTCTCCTCCTGTGAATGTGTGGATGCATGGATGTATGGATGTGCAGCTTTGTGCTTTAACCGGAGAAAGATGTTGTTGGCTTATTTTCCTTTGTTTGAAAGAGTTGAGCATATTTTGATTTCCTCTGGAAAGACCCCGTTGGAGATTTTTCCACTCTGCCTGAGGAAATGTTTTTCTGAATCTTTTGCAAGTCGAATGAAAGAACGAATCCAGAAGAATTCCACCGTCATCATCATCATCATCATCATCATCAGCTTATATAATAATAGCTTTTTTTAAACCAGTAGTCACATACTACATGGGCAAATTCATTCAAATAGTTGCTTACCCTCAAAGAACTGGGAGATTAGGATGGCGCTCCTGTGACGGGACTTGAACCCGTGCTAGCGTCGCCAGAGGTGAAATCTTGAGCATTAGACCATGCATGAGCACAATGCTACTTGCTTCCAGTAGCCCTTGAGTTTAAAGCTCATAAGTGATTTAGGAAAAGGTGAAAGTTGGAAAACTTGAAAGTTTAAATTGGAAATAGCACATTGGAATTGACATAAGAATGGCACGGAGAATGACTTGCGCGAATTTCAAGTCGCTACCGCTCACCGTTTGGGAGAAGTTCTTGGGACAGAAAAACATGCACATGTATTTTCTGTTTTATATTATGGATAATACAATATAATAACCTGAGTTTTAACATTAATAATATTATTATAGCGTTAATAGTAATAACGTTGATGATATTTTTTTATCATTAAGTAGCATCTCGATCTTCGTCCGAATTAGAAAAAGTTATGAAACTTCTTTGTCTAATTTCTTCCATTTTTGTATTGAATTTCGTTTAAAAACCAAGGCGAACGTGATGTGAATTATGAGAGTAGTTTTTTTTTTTTTTAATGTCGGGGACCTTGCGCGAGGACCTCATGACGTCGTGGCGTGAGCGATTTAAAAACGTCCACATATTGAATTGCATTGTGATGATAAAAATTAATGAATGATAAAAATTAACGAATTACACCCCCGAATTTGGAACTCGACCGGCCGTCGATCAAAGTTGCCGTCGTCATCATCGTCGCAACCGTTACGATCGTCGTCGCAACCATTATCGTCGTCGCAACCGTTACGATCGTCGTCGCTACCATCGTAGTAAATGTCATCGTCGCTTCATTGTTACGATGGTTATTTTTGCCTCCTCCAGATGGAGAAAAATCTCCAGTGGGTGTGCACGTTCAACGACTCGGCCCAGGTCTCGGGGGTGTACGACTGCCGAGCCACGACCGAGCTCGGATCCGACGAAGCCAAAATCCGAGCTTTTGCGTCAGGTGAGGGGGTCCCGGTCGACCTCGTTGGTCTGGGGTTTATGTTTATAGCCATTCTAATTATTTTGAGGATTGTTTATTAATTATTTTGAAGTCTTTATATTACTTTTTAATGTTATTATGATTATTATCATTGCTATTATTAACATTACTATTGTTGTTGTTATTATTATTATTATTATTATTATTATTATTATTAACAGTGTGATGCATAAATTTTAAGAATTCAATGAAAACAGAACCAATTGGCAAAAGCCTTCTACAGGTTGTCAGAGTTTGAGATTCGCAGTGAATAAATATAAAACAACAAAAATCCGACAGTTTGCTTCTTAAATCTTTCTCTGGGAATTTGGAGATGAGAACGATGACTCCGGATTTACAGGCCGAGTCCGATCCTACACTCCTGTCGGCACTGCCTTTTCTGGCAGATGTTAATCCGACACCTTGCGATCTCTCGCTCGTTGCAATCCCTCGTGTGTTTTGTTCATAGCGATCTTCTTCGTCTCGAACCTCTCGGCACCACCTTGGCCGTGCCTTGGCCTCGACTTGGCGTCCGCTATTAGCATCCCACCATGTCTTTTGATTTCTCTCTTCAAGTTCTGCAGGAATGTACACGAGAGGGATGTGGAATCTCTCCATCCGATTCTCTCTGTTTAATTTAACGTCCTCTCCTCTCGTGATTTATTCGTGTTTACGACGAAGACTGACGATGATGCAGAAAACATCATTGTTGCTCCTTCTCGCGACTTCGTGAGGCTGGCAGAAATACTGTAATTTGGAATAATTCATAATTCCTTGTAATTAAATTTATTAATTCGTAATTCATAGTTCTTGGACTTAGCTTTGGACGAACCTAATTTATTGACCGTTATTGATTATTTTGTGATTACTTCACTCTATGTAACATGCAACCTCCTCTCCTCCTCTCCTCCTCTCCTGCAATCTTCATCCAATGGATGTGGGTCCGAGGTCGTAGGTTCAAAGGTGTAAATAGATGAAATTTTTAAAAGAACTCGAGAGGCCAGGTTATAAGCGAGATTCTGCTCGCCTTGACGACGAACGAATCCTTTACACGATCACGAGGTCCACACGATCTGAATGACATCACTCATCCTCGACAGTGATCTCTGTTTCTATGGATTCGATCGCCGACAAAGCTGGGAATCGAACTCGATCTTGTCCGACTCTCTCACGTTAGAGACAACCAAGTTTACGGATCACCGCACTTGCCATGGTTTCTCCTTCAGGGGGAGTTATGCCTAATAA
>MPNW01000126.1:245302-275199 GCA_011800805.1 Hirudo medicinalis
TAACTTGACGTCTCAACGTCGTTACGTCTTTTGCAGGCCATCCTAATGTTGTTGTTTAACATTTTAAAAAAACTTTTATGCTTGGCATTTAAACATTATCGTACCTTCTGCTTTTGGGCTGCAAGTTGACTCAGAGGGTTTGCGTACCTGCGAGCGACAGTAAAAGCAATAGTCGATATGAGTCTTGTTCGCAACCACCCAACTTGCACCACCAGAGTGCCTCTGGGAGATGGATCTATATAAATGGTCTAAGTGCTTGCAAATTTGCTATACAACTTATTGTTATTATTATTGTTGTTATTGATATTGTTATTATTATTATTATTGTTGTTATTATTATTACTAATATTATTATTATTATTATTAATTATTATTATTATTATTGATATTGATATTGTTATTATTATTAGTATTATTATTATCGTTATTATCATTATTGTTCGAGATCATTGCATCTTTTACTCAACGAGGTGTCCTCGGTACTGCGGAACTGCTGTTATTCTGTCCTGTCACAATGATTGATGCCACTGGTGGCTGTTTTTTGGAGAAGTATATCGCTTTACCAAATGCGAATATGAATGTGCATTCTGAGAATGTCATGAGTTTGCCTCGCATTCGGAGAATGCTTCGCTCGCATTAGTCACGCGAATTAATTCACGAGGGTGCATTAGTACTTTTGTTGCCGACGAACGACGGCCGGCAATGGTTGAATCCGACCTCGATTGTGACATCGTTGACATGGATGTCGTTTTAGGTAGTCGTCATGTCTGACTTTCGATGCTGATGCTGTGAATATAATATTAATAATATTAATAATAATACAAGTGATCATAATAGTATTAATAACAACAATGTAATAGTAGCATTATATTTTTAATTTTCCGATATTTTTAACTCGGCATTCAAATCGTATTACGTTATTATTATCGTCGACGACGACGCAAAACTCATTTCCGTCGACCTCGTCAGTGCCACTAAAACGATGACACCAACCGACGAATAACTAATTACAGCTGATAATGATTAGTTAATAATTGTTGGTATTATTACGTAATCATATATTACCAATAAATCATGATCAGCCGCTCTTATTATCCTTCAATTCTCAGCGAGGTCCGAGCACTTTGGATTCACAGGAGTCAAGGAACTGACGGAGCAGGTGGTGAAGCCGGATGCCGAAGTGGAGTTGTCGTGTCGGGCAGACGACAAGGAGTACAGCGACGTCGACCTCTACGAGATTTCGAAGGATAACGTCCTTGTCAAGATAAACACCTCCAAAGAAAGGTTAATGTCTAGTTAAAGACATATAATAATATTATTATGATTACGATGATGATGATGATGACTATGATGGTGGTTATGATGATGATAATTAAACGTTATCATCAGATAAAGTTGCCAATTATTTTAGTAACCACAACATCACTTCAACATTATTTGTTAGTCGTAATTGTTAATTAATGAAACATCCCCCGATAGTCATGCAGAGGGTTCGACCACGGTGGAGGCCATAAAATACGTACCCGACATGAGCGGGTCGAGCCACCTCGTCCTGTGCATCGCCAATGGCACCAAGGGGGCCGTCACTTTCGACGGAATGATTCTGTCACTTCCGAGTGAGTTGAAGAGTTAATTATGATGACGTTGATGATAATCGTAATAATAATAATAATAATAATAATAATAATAATAATAATAATTGCCCAACAATATTAATAGTAGAAAATAATAATAACAACAATGATGATGATGATGATGATGATGATGATGATGATGATGATGATGATGATGATGATGATGATGATGATGATGATGATGTGATGGATGGNATTATTATTAGCCACAATTATCGTTAACAACATAATCATTATTATTAGTTGTAATTACCATTTTCATTGTTATCATTATCATAAAAATCATCATCGTCATCATCATCATCATTATTATTATCATCATCATCATCATCACCATCACCGTCATTCCCATTGTTAATGCTGCCACCACCATCACCACCATCATCACCATCATAACCATCATCATAACCATCACATGCATGCCATACATCACCATGGGAGTTTTCTGTTCCTAATTAAAGTTCTTAATGATGCTAATGAAGCATGTCTTGCTAATAAATTTTGAGCTGCAGTCAACAAGAGAGCCCTTAATAATGAAATGTTTCGGTAAACTTTCAACGTCGGAGTGTCTTTTAACCGCGGGGAATGTCGTCGACGTTCGCCATAAATCAACCTGCCGAGGGTTCGACCTTCGGCCCGGACTGCCGCGGCCACGGACGAATGCTAGCGTCCCGTTTTGTTTGTCTGTCTTCTGCTATTCGACCATCGTCATTGTTATTATTTTATTATTATTATTATTATTATTATTATTAATTTCTGAAAATCCCGTTTGGCCGGCATTGTAGCTCTAGGGCTGACGAATCTGGTCGCTAAGCAGCCTGGTAATGGAATTCAGAGCTCCAG
This sequence comes from Hirudo medicinalis, assembly GCA_011800805.1. NCBI lineage: Eukaryota > Metazoa > Annelida > Clitellata > Hirudinida > Hirudinidae > Hirudo > Hirudo medicinalis. The sequence goes on from MPNW01000126.1 coordinate 247,780, forward strand.
GGATGGTCGAGCTCTTGCGAGGGGAGGTGGTGCATTCCAGACAGCAGGAGGGGCATATGGGAGGCCTCTGTTGATGAGGGAATCTGGTGTAATCTTAATCACAATTCCTTAATAATTTCTAGAACAAGAGGCATCAAGCAAGACTTTTCTAACTCCCATCATTGTGACTCTGCTCATTGTTTTGATGATCGTGGCTGCTTTGCTGGTCATACTGATACTCAAGATTAGAAAGAGGAGAAAGGTCAGTGAGTGGCTTGACGGGTGGGTGGATGGATGGATGGGTGGGTGGATGGGTTCGGTGATGCCGTTTCAGCTATTGCAGATGTGGAGAACCCTTGCACAAATTGATGAGATGACCTTTGTTGTCACTTCTCAGCAAAGGTCGGAGAGAGGCATTACAATAGTCAAGGGGGTTGCTCCCGTGGTGGGACTGATAGGGGTGATGGGCAACTGGGTGACTCCTAATATACAAAGCACAGAGGCCTAACAATAATAATTATGCAAGACTCAGAGATAATTGATTATAATTAAACTTCATTTGCCAAATGTTCAACAGTGTCTGAGCCTCCCCTACGAGATCTACCTGTCCCCGAAATCCAAAGTGCCCTACGACCCCAGCCTCCCACTGGACGAGCAGACGGACTGCCTCACCTACGACAAGAACTGGGAATTCCCAAAAGAATCTCTCAAGTTTGGTTAGTATTAATAATAATAATAATAATAATAATAATAATAATATTTATATATTATAATAATTACTACTATTATTATTATTAGCAGTTGTTATCTGCGTTGTATTGGTGGTGTTTATGCTATCGTTTACCTGGTAACCTTGGTAGCGAAAGTGCTGAGAGTGGCCATAATTTCCAAGAATACATTTTTCTTTTCTACTTCTACTTCCTTGTTCTTGAGGATTCCACAAATAACACGACATAACAGGAGGTTGTTTGAGTAAATAAATGTGCAAGTCATTATTCAATAATCATAATGGTAATCATAATGGTAATCAATCAAAGGTGTTTCCTTGGAATGTTCCCATGAGTCGCGAGGCTTTGTTTACGTCAGCACGTCGGCATTGCACGAGACGGAATGTCTTCGTCGACGTTGTCAACTTATTACGGCAATTTCTGGAATAACTAATAATATTATTAAACAATAATAATAATAAATATTAATAACAATAGCAACAACAACAACAATATTAATGATGATGATGATGATGATGATGACGACGACGACGACGATGGTGGTGGTGGTGGTGGTGGTGATGATGGTGATTATTGTTATCATTGTGGTGTCCCAAGAAGATGCTCTTATTAAAAAAACAAAGCAGTGATTGCTGTTCCATTTTTAGTATTGTTGTTATTATTAATTATTAATTTAACATTATTAATTATTAATATCATCATCATCACACTTCAACATGCACGATATAAAAATCAAGTTTCAAAATCAAACATCAATGTTTCTTGGTTTACAAGCCTCATTAACTCATTATCATATTCACTCATTAACATAAACTCCACCCATCCAGAATCACTCCTTGGCCAGGGAGCCTTTGGCAAGGTGATGAAGGCCCAAGCCACTGGTCTAAGAGATTCAGAGCAGATTACTACTGTCGCTGTCAAAATGGCTAAAGGTACTAAGACTTGTAACTCTTTATGTAATATTGTATTACTTAACTATTATTATTATTATTATTGTTATTATTAATGTTATTATTATTATTATTATTATTAGGTTATATTTTCATTTAATTATTATTTTATGTCATGGGAATCACCCAGTGTGATGGACGGATGGATACTTACGTGCTGAACTATCCACATACTCTCTATGACAACACATGCTATGCCACCCCTAATAAGTATATTGCAATAATAATTAGTAGTGTCAATCAGTTTATTCGATACCATAAAAGCTACAAATGCTCGCCCATCAGATATTGGCAACCACGAGCAGATCTTGGCCCTCCTGTCCGAGCTCAAGATCATGATCCACATTGGCTCGCACCTCAACATTCTGAACCTCCTCGGTGCCACCACCACCCAGCTCAACCAAGGTAAATGTTGCAACTAAAAGATATTTCCTCACTTTCCAAAGTAATGAACACTGCAATTATGGTTTGAACCAGATTGTTATTATTTTTTATATTTATAATGACAGCCATGATCATCATCATCATCATCATCATCACCACCGTCACCGTCATTATCACCACCTAACCTTAGGCATCCTGTACGTGATTGTGGAGTACTGTCAGAATGGCTGCCTTCGCAACTACCTCATCAAGAACAAGAAGAACTTCAAGGACCCAGAGTTCAAGAACGGGATCTTTGACGATGACTACGACCTCGACCCCTCCACTTCGGAGTACACCCTCTCAGATGGGGGCACCAAGGTCAAGAGAATTCCCCCATCCACTAGCCTCGATGTGACCATCTCTGTGGACCACGACGATTCTGGAGTGTCCCTTCTCATCCCGGCCCCCGAGAACAGCATTCCGGCTCGCTGCCCCGGTAACGAGTACGTGGCGTCTCAGTCGGCACCCGTCACCAACGGGGTTAGGGACAGACCGTCGCCCCCTGCCGATGCCAAGAAGATGCCCGAGGTGCTGATCGCCAATAAAGACCTGATCTGCTTTGCCTTCCAGATTGCAAGGGGAATGGAGTTTCTTGCTTCTAAGAAGGTGGGCAGACGATTTTTATAAACTGATTGTCATAATTTTCAACAATTTATAAATTAATTTGTCCTTGTTATTGTAGTATTACTGTCGTATTTCTAAATAATACCATTGATATTGATAGATATATTGATAGATAAATAGATAGTGCTTAATTAATTATTAACGTCAGTACAGTGTCGCAAATACTGCATTACTTAAGATGGTACGAATGCCATTTGACAGCTGATTCACAGGGATCTAGCCGCCCGAAACATACTCTTGATGGAGGACAATGTCGTCAAGATCTGCGACTTTGGTCTCGCTAAGGACTGCTACAAGTACGACTACAAGAAGAAGTCCGATGTTAGCGTTGTCGCTTCTGTTCTCAACATCATCGGCATCCTCATCATCATCATAATCATCATAATGCCTTCAGAATCAATATTTGTGTAACATTACCTATGTCTAAGTTGTTAATTTATTTTTTATAAATTCTATAAACTTCCAAGAAATCACCGAGCAGCTAATTTAAAAACAATGGTATTTATTTTAAATTATTATAATGATATGCAAGATGAGACTGATTAACATAAACATTTCCTCAGACCCCAGTGCCCGTAAAGTGGATGGCCATAGAGTCGCTAACTCACAGGGTCTACTCGAGCAAGAGTGACGTGTTAGTATTTATTAGATCAGATGGTATGTTTGTTATTGTATAATTATTAAGAGATATTTATTATGATATATTTATCATGGTTAATAAATTATTTTAGTGCTTTTTTTCCATTTCCAGGTGGTCTTTTGGAGTACTGATGTGGGAGCTGTTCTCATTTGGTAATTAATAATATTATTATTAACAATTGTAATAATCATAATAATAACAATTGTAATGATGATAATAATAATAATAATAATAATAATAATAATAATAATACTAACAATAACAATAATAATTTCAAATGAAATTGAGAGTCGACCATATTCATTCATTCATTTATGTACGTCGGATGCTCTTGTTGTTCGAGCAGACGGTGTGGAAAATTTTATTCGTTTAATTGTCGCTGAACTGGATATCGGAGAAGACGTTTGGAATGTGGATGCCGAGTAATAAAGCCATTCGAGGGCTGATGAAAGTGCGATCATGATGTAGAGGAGCAATAATAATAATAACAAATTATAAGGGGCCCTTGAACCATGCCCCCCCCACCAAAATGATGCCCCTGCTTTTCAATAATACAAATAATCTGCTGATCAGATCATTCTTGTCTCTTTTGATAGGTTTGTGAATGTGGTGTGTGATGCTAGTCCAGGCTAGGTTAGGTTTGCAAACATCCTTAGGATGAGTGCTGTGATGATTTCGAACATTTGACCCTTGGGTCGTAAAAAACCATGGTCGTGCGGTTGAAATGCTTAAAATTATTACTTATAACTTACTTATAATATATTTATAATTTATTATAAATTTCATTATTAAAGGTTATCCTAGGATGAGATTATTATTTGTAAATCTGATTGTTTTCAATCATTCGCCAGGTGGCAACCCATATGCCGGGTTCGAGATGAACGAACAATTCGTCGCCAAACTGAAGAGTGGCCTCAGACTCAGCAAGCCGAACGTCTGCCCCGACAAGATGTATGCTAATTTATTCATTCATTAAATATGTATGCTAATTTATTCATTCATTAAATATGTAAGCTAATTTATTCATTCAGTAAATATGTATGCTAATTCATTCATTAATCTCATTGCTTTTTGACCACACTTTAACATGAACTACAATTATAATCTTAATAACTGTGTTCACCTTAATAATTATGATCATCTTCATAATTACAATCATCTTAGCAACTATAATCATCCTTGTTTCGTTGGAATTTTGAACATTCTCCATTTGGACCTCCATGCATCTCCCACTCAGGTACGACATCATGCTGAAGTGCTGGCAGCAAAAGCCCGAGGATCGTCCTGCCTTCTCCAACCTAGTCGTCCAACTTGGGGATTTTCTTGAGTCTTCTGTTCACCAGGTGAGTCACCTTCATGACGATGATGATGACAATGAGAGCTGTGATTATGATAATAGTTATTAATATAACAATTGACTATCGTCATCATGATCATTTCTACACCTTCCTGTATTATTATTGTTATTATCATTATTATTGTTATTATCATTATTATTGTTATCATCATTGTTATTGTTATTATTAATATTGTTATCATCATTGTTATTGTTATTATTAATATTGTTATCATCATCATAAGCATTATTATTGCCACTTTTACTACCACCACCATCTCAAGTTGATGTTTCTTGGAGCATTTGAATTTGTTTTGTTGAATTGGTCGATAAAAATAGCAATGCTGGAATTTTTGTACAGGTGTATTTGGATCTGGATACAAAGATGTCCTTGGACCCCGTCTATCTCAAGATGAAATCCAACAATTACCTACCTATGCAGCCCCTGTGTGTATTGTTTACAGAAATTTTACGATTCATTATTATGCTATTATAATTATACTGTTATGTTTTATGGTGACATGTATTGTGATTATTCCAGGAATGGCAACTCCAACAATCACGAATACACCAAACTCCAACTTGAGGATAAGGCAGATGCCAATCACTACGAATGAATGCACGGCTACCATCAGTGTCCTCGTCATCATCACTGTAATCATCATCATCAGCATATTAATCACAATGGCTATTGGTGGTCATTATTAGCAAGGTCATGTTTCTCTGTAAATTACTTGTCGTGCATTACTTCTTTTTGGCAACATTTTTCGATGATGATAATAATGATGAACAGGAAGATGATGATGATAGGTGAGTGAGTGAATGAGTACAGGCAAGATTTGATGAATGAAGACATTGCCTTTTATATTTTGTTGACCACGAAAGTATTTTCTTAGTCTTTTGGGCGGGTCCTAACTTGTACTATTTTTAGATCGTCGCGAATGACGCCTTGACATTTATTCATGTCTTTCCTTTTTTGAATCCATCACTTCATCCTTCATTCATCATTCGGCCGTTCTTTCACTCATTCATTTTGAGAATTTTGTTGTTTTGACTTTCATTGTCTTCATTGAGATTTTGTACGGACTTTGAGAATCGACTGAAATCTGAAATCTATCGGAAGTGATCGACCAGGGGGGAGGGGTTGAATCGAATGATCGATATTGATTGGCTGGCGTTGGTGACGTGTCCGTTAATATTAATTTTTTATTAATTAACAATTAGTTCTTAACCAACACTCCTTGGTGATTACACGATAATTGTGTCGACAATTACTTTGTTACGTTAAGTTGTGCTTTTAAATATTAGCTTGTTGTACGTTCACCTATATTTCGATAGACAACTGGATTCGATTTTATGCGCGCGCAGCGTTGCTTGGATACGATTATATTTTCTGTTTATCAACAATTGAGCCAAAGTAAGCGTTATCTCCGCAAGAGCGAATCAATTCTTCGGCGCCGTTGACGTAGCTGCTGCCGTCACCGCAGGGGCGATTCTGTCGTCGTTGCAGCCTTTCTAATTCTGGAATTTTGAAACAGCGATTCGATATATTATATTGAATAAAACAACTGCGTCGTCTTCAGACTGAGGATGTCTGGCCTGCCCCGGGATGTCATTAAGTGGCTTCAGTCCCTCGGTCTCAAGCACCCCTATCTCAACCCGCAGTGGTAGGTGAGGGGGTTGCCGCTTGGGGAGTTTTAATTTGTTTATTGGTTAAGTATTTGGGTTACGAAATACTATTTTAATTCAACGACTGTGGTTGGCTTGCAGACACAGACGTGTTGAATTAAAATAATGCGATAGTTAATTGAGGTACTAGGAGAGTGTTTAAGGCGTTCATATTAGTCTCAGTACAAGTGAGAAAGTACAGCTGCCTTCAAGTTTACATAAGGCAACTTTCACAACTTGTAGTTCTGTGTTTAGTGTAATGAGTAGGCAATGTAACGAGTAGACAAGTATGGCTCGCCAGGCAAAATTTAGCAGAACTCATTTAAATCTAGATTCAAGATAGCAGAATGCAATATTATGTTGAAAATATTCAAGATTAGAGGATAAAATACAGTTTAATCCCTCCTGATTTTCTGAGAAACATTTAAGGGACCTGGCGAATGGTGTGCTGATCGCCGAAATATTGGGAAAGCATGGCAAACTCTTCCACGCTGCTTGCATTTTCAAGGGAAACAGTCTCGAGATGAAGGTGCACAACTGGGCTCTGTTGAAGAAGGTTGGTTTTGAAAGTGATGATGATGAACATTGATCATCTATGATTATGAGCCTTTCATCACCATCGGCGCTTGCACCGTGCCACTGCAGATCGTCATCATCAACGCCAACATGTTCACCATCTCATCATCATTAGGTCATGGAAAAGATGGATCTGGTCATTCCGGATTCTCTCGTCGAAGCCTCGATGCACTGCAAACATGGTGCTGGAAAAGCTCTTCTCATAAAACTCTTCGAGCAGCTCACCCATTGGCAGTGAGTGGAGGGGTGGCAGTTTGGGATAAATAAGGGATTAAGCGATAAGTCTAAAACCATAGTACTAGCCATAGTACAGTACTGGTACTAGTAGTAGGCAGAGCCAGGAGAGACCTTCATGAATTGCACTAAGTCCACTTGCCTCATGGCTCTCCAGCAGTCTTAAGGCAAATGATGAGTAATATTTCACCTAAGGTTCATCAGAATTTCTGTTGACATATGCCAATCGTTACATTTAATAATTGTTTTAATTCGATAGGAAAAATTATCAACATTCCCAGATTTCAAACTAATGAACCTTGAACACACAAAAACTTCAGGGTGCCCAATCGTCAAGATTTCAACTACAGCAAGTTCTTCACCGACCGCAGCTATCACGATGACTCGCCCCTCTACACGAGGTCGACGGCCGTGTCCGCCATCAGGGCAAACTTCAAGGACACCGAGCAGAGGCTCAACAAGGATCTGCAGACTCAGAAAGCCAAAGTATGCTCATTGACCCTTGACCTTGTAGACGAGATGCCGATAAGATTTTTATCTCTTCTGATGCCTCTATAATATTAATAGTGATAATAAGCACAATAATGATAATAATAAATATAATAATTCAAAAGCAACAAATTAAAAATTGATTGTCAAAATTAATTAATGAATATAAAAAATTGTTTCAGTCAAACTAACCAAAAAATATTATATTATTATAATTATTATTATACTATCATAATTATTGTTATTGCATTAATAATATTTCATAAATTACAAAATTCACAACAATCAGTCCATGGCCATCCTGAAGGAGCACAACAGGCAGGTCACTCTGATGAAGGAGAACCACCCCGAGAAATTTTGCCACGTGGAGAAGATGGCGGAGGTGGCCCTGAGGCGCACCCCACCCCCCACCATGCAGGTGCACCTGCACCCAGGTTGGCTGCCATGCCTGCATGACATTAACAGACATGACGATAATAAGGCTACAATTATAATAAAGAGTAATTACAACATCATTTGATTTATGATTAATGTGATTGGGGTGTCTTTGAAACGCTGATAACTTAACTTATTTATAATTTTCCTACGTTTAACATTAAAATATTTTTAATAATAATAATAATATTAATAATAACAATATTATTAATAACCACTATAAAAATAGTGCCAAGTTTTGTGTCATCATCGCAGAACTAATAACATGACAATTAGTTATTCTAATATTAGCTTAACCATTTCAATACCAACCATCAATCAATCTCGCCTCAGACTGCATTGTGAACGAAGAGGAGTCGCAAGACATCGTGGAGATGACAAGAGTGACCTCGCAATCCTGCTCCTCGGAATAATGGAGGAGGAAGAGACGGAAATTCCAGGAGATTCATTTTTATTCAAACATTTACAATTCGACTTTTCATTGATATTGAAATTCACTTTTTTGCGTTTTGCTTGGAATGATGAAACCACAAAACAACCGAGCGAATGATCGCAACGTCGAAACCCCATCGATGGTGATAATATTGTTTAGCAACAATAATAATAATTATAAAAATAATAATTATCACACACGTATTATTTGATTACAAGTAAACCTCAAGAGTCACAGTAATAATGACATTCACCCGAACCCTATTGAAGTCATTAATGATGATTATATTACCATGGTAATCGTTCGTAGTTGTCACAAAGAAAATCGCATTCACATTACACGGTCCCGGTGCGAATGTATTTTTGGTAAAACCTACGAGCGACATCGCAATCGATGTTATTGTCGTGTCATCGCAACAACCTCTATCACTCATTCACCACAAGGATTATCATCGACATCATCACCATGGTGCAGAAAACAAATGTTTACACACAGCACGGTGGAGCGAATTATTGAGAATTAGAAACACACAGACTGAAACATCAGCAAGTAAAAACATAATAATAGTCACAGAAATGATGATGATGATAACATTAATAATCATAATGATGATGATAACAGGTAATAATTACTACAACAATAATAGTAATGATAATAATAATAGCGATGATAATGATGATGATAATATTAGTGATGAAGATGATGATAANTGATGATAACATTAATAATCATAATGATGATGATAACAGGTAATAATTACTACAACAATAATAGTAATGATAATAATAATAGCGATGATAATGATGATGATAATATTAGTGATGAAGATGATGATAATAATAATAACGATGGTTATAATAATAATGATAACGCAACCAACAACAATATTAGTGATAAAATACAATGTCAACAATAACAGCATAAACATGTACACCTGTCCACACATGCACCCTCCTCAAACACATGGTAGAAATAATGCATGGTGGATACCGTGGAAACTTTTGTAACAGAATGTGATTGGCTGGCAAGGCACGTCAAATGAGAGGTTTAAGCCAATCACGTTATCATGGTAATAAATATTAATTATTACAGTTAATATCAATAATAACAACAATGAAGATAATAATAATAATAATAATAATAATAATAACAATAATGATAAATTGATAACTACTATTGAAACTGACAATCCTGGCAATGCTAACAATTTTGCATAAGTCTAGAAGCAATGCACGACAAGATTTAAAATTGATGAAAATAATGGGAAATCCTTGCAATAATGACGATGATGATAACATGTACTATTATTAATTCTGCAGTTACAAATTAGTTATTTAATAACTAACTTTTAATAACAAGACGAACCACTGCATCAACGACAATCACCCGCTTCGACAACGACGACAGCAGCAGTGATGGCAACCATTAAGAGACATGATTATGGTAGTTGGAGATAAAAGAGATTACAACATGCCATAATAATAACAACAACAATTATAATTGTAATAATAATAACTATTATAATAATAATTACAACAATAGTAATAATAACAACAATAATAATTATAATAATAAGACAAATAATAATGATAAATTGCTATAAAAATGGCTGACTAGCACAGAATTAGTCGCACTGGCTAACTTCATCGGCTACAGAGTATGTCCGCGGAATAACATGAAAGACAGGAGATCCTCTGTAAAAATCGTACGTAAAACTACTTCGCTCAGGAAAAACACCATATAGGTTTGAAACAAGATCAGGACTGAAAGCTGATGACACGGCGTCTGCTTTTCACCTTCCCCCTGCCAAAGAATCTGAGCGGTCGGACCTTCCAGAGAAACGTCGCGACAATGAAGATGCCGACCAACGACAGGACGAGTAGGAAATTGACGTCTGCAGAGGCGAACGCCCCCGATCCATCCCCCTCCTCCCTTCCCGAGTCATAGGGGCGACGGTCATTCATGGCGACCGCACGGTGCATGTGGACCAGGGAGTCGTAGCTCGATTCGTCGGATGATGGCGGGTGGCGTCTTCTCGCGTCGAACCTGTAATGACATTGGATTACAACCAGTGATTTCAACGGCAATCTAAATGACTGCATCGATAGGCTTGCTATTGCAGGCCATTTCGATCATTCATTTTAAAGCATTAATTTTTAATGCAACATCATTCAAACTGTCCGCTAATCATATTCCACAATTTAATGTCTCGCTACGTGAATTCGTGGTTCGGCCACAACTAATCGCTCATTTTGACAGGTTACAGGCAGGTCGACAGAGCGGAAACAAGGTACGGCAAAGACTTGTATACCTACAATAAAGTAGACGAGTTGATCGGCTGGGCGGGCATCCAGGACAGGTGAGGGCATGTGGGCAATCCAGGTGATCTGAGTACCTTAGAGTACTTGTAGAGGTGGTTTCCTTTAAGAAATTTTTACTGTGGTGAAGAATTCTTTTCGACGTTGATGTTTTCATATCATAACACATTGCAACGACGTCGGCAGTAGTTAACTCGGTTAAACGGTCGTAATGCGATCTGTTCGTGACATACATTCGTGTTTGCATCGGCACAACCACCAACCAAGCGAACAGGTGCTGTGCAAGTGGTTAAGCTTTTCTTATGCCCTTTTTGCATCTAGCACTACCTGCATAGAATTCCTGTTCTTAGAAAAGCAAGCACTCATAACATGCTGTTCTTCATTCCTTAAATATCATTCAAAATGAATTATGAATTAATATAAAAAAAATATTTAAAAAATGACTATAAAACTCTCAATGGTTATTTTCATAATTCCTTAAAAATATAAAACTTTTCAAAGCCATTTTAAACAAAATATGAACAGCTTGGTAAGCCCTACCTTCCATCCTCTGAGGCAGAGAGGTGTAGTTGAATCTGATGTTGGATTTCCTGCTCTCGAGGACCGCGGGCACCGAGGACACCATGGCATATTCGAGGAGGGCGTCGAGCAGCCAGAAGCAATCTTTATGGCAATCATTATTTTGTTATGATAATCGTCTATTTAGTAGTTTGCATGCAAATCCGTCGCACGATCGACAGGCAAAGCCGATATTGTTGAAGGTCCAATGTTAAAAAACCTCAGGAATTAGCCAATTATTATGATTGGATAGTAAATCTAATTTACCTTGACAATTGGTAATGCCGATATCATAAATTTTAATCGAATCGAAGTTGCTCTTCGATAATCTAAACACTCTTTTTGAGGACAAGTTTTGATTCTACCGTCGGCCAACGAATCTAACGAACCTTTCTTCATGTGACTCCCGTCGAGACAATTCGAATCTCCATAAACTGCCAGACGACCAGGTCTCGGTTCGCGGAGGTTCTTCTGCTTCATGACCTTGACCTTTTTGCTGTTGCCGTTTCCAGCCTGCTCGTTGAGAACTGGCGACGTTTTGTTCACCTTTTCGGAGACGTTGAAGTTGTCAACGAACTCCAACTTGGAAGGATCCTCGTCTCTGTCATCATTTCCCTTCTCCTTTTCCAATTTCACCTGGTACAACCCCAGAATGGGTACATCCTTGTGGAAAATTTTAGACCCAGAATCCACCTCGTGGCCCTGGTCTTTGAGCTGATCGGCAGTCACCAGGAAGCCGTCGCTAGGAAACTGGACGATGCTGGTTCCTGATGCATAATGCATGTGGTGATGACCTATCTTGAAGTCTCCATCATATACTGCATCACCAAGACTCATGTTCCAAGGTGCAAGGAGGTCATTAAGAGCAGGCACGTTCGCCCCGCCTGTGGCAGGGGTCCACCACTGCTTGGTGTTCTCATCATAGAACTTGATCTTTTTCATGACGGTGACATTGTACCAATCTGCGAAGACGACTATGGAAAGACCTTCAGTCTCGACATCCCTCCTCAGCTTCGCAACATCCTCAGGGAAGTATTCTTCCTCTGGATCAATGAGCAAAAGGGCACCATATTGCTTGGCATCAAAGCATGAATAGGGGGCACCTAGCACTTCCACAAAGTAGCCGCTCGATCTGAGGTGATGGTAAGCATCCCTGAAGTTTGTGTGAAGATGGTCATTGTTCCAATCCAAGGGGTCAGACTTCACATCGAGACTGTCCTTGGGAAAATACCCGGGCGGATACCTGAGGTTGTGATACTGGTCCCACAGAACCCTCCTGTTTCTAGGTGGGGTTGGAATGATCTTCACTTTGATTGGAAGAGCTACTGAATAGACCCTCGGTACTTGTTCCCCGGGCTCGGGCGGAGATTCAACCGTGAGGGAAATTTGACCAGTGGCTGTGCCTTCCCATCTTTCACCTTCCTTAGAGACACCAATGTACACTGCCATGTAGCCAAACCATGGCCATATGTTTGGAGAGGCCTTGACAGAGACCTCGATCCTATGCCCGTTCTCTGAGAGAACTGGTTGCCAAATAATCTTATCCTTTACTGTGCCTGTCAGTCCCATCCCATTCAGAATGGTGACATTAATCACCACAGGCATGCCACCATAATATAGTGGCTGTGAACAATATGGCCACATGTAGGGGCAGTCTGTGAAGTCGATGTAACTTGGGTAAAACGTGACTTTTGGAACATAGTTCTGCAGTTCCTCATAGGCACCAAGCAGATCTAATCTGCCAGCTCCCTGCTCAAACATATTTGCATCCGGAATCCTCTTTGCCGATGCCAGCAAAGCCTGCTTGACACTTGCAGGATTTACAAGTTGAGTTTTCTCGGGTGGTACGGTACTTAGCAACAGGGCAACAGCTCCTGCAACGACAGGGGATGCAACACTGGTTCCAGAAAGGATTTTGCATCCACCTCTTAGGGCCGAACCTCTGACTGAAGAACCATAGGTGACGATGTCGGGCTTCACACGGCCATACCCGCCCGGCAACTCCCAAGCCGTCATACCTCGTGAAGAAAACTTGGCGAGCTTGTCGTCGAAGCCAATACCTCCAACTCCAATGACGTCCATCTGATCAGCAGGGTTGTTCAATGTCCCATAAAGGGGACCATCATTGCCTATGGCTGATATCATTACTATCTTATTGGCAGTCAACTCCCACACCTTGTCTACAAAGGGTCGGTCCATGAAATCAGGACCCCCGATGCTGAGGTTAAGAACGTCAACCTTCTTCATGATTGCATAGTTGAAAGCATCAAGGAACCATGAGGTGTAGGAGACTTGACGACTAGTGAATACCTTGAAGATGTACAGGTCAACATCAGGAGCTAGCCCGGGACAATCCCTGGAGCTTGACACGACCCCTGTCACGAATGTACCATGCCCCAAACCGTCTTCAAGGGTCCTCTCGTTGGTCCAGTCGGTTCGGTCGACGATCCTTTCCTCTTTGAAATGAGGATGCTTGGATGCAAGGCCAGTGTCAAATATGGCCACTTTAACTCCCTTCCCTGTGAAGCCCATGTCCCAAAGGTTCTTGGCACTGAGGGCAGAAGTTATTTGCGATGATGATGAGGCTGCCCTCAGAATTTTGCGACTCTTGTGTCGGACTGGGGACAGCCAGAAAGCTCCACCAAAAGACAAACTCCTCTTGGATGGAATTGGAATCTCCTGGTCGCATGGCTCCTTTTCGCAGGGTTGGGAAGTGGTTTGGAGGATCTCTTCTTCGACCTCTTCAACTTCATCTTCCATCTTGTCTTCTTCCATCTCAATGTATTTCAAGGTGCGAGAGATACGTCTGTGAGGATGAATGTACTTGACACTAGGATGGCTCCTTAACATTTCGACAACTTCTGTTTCATGAGTTTCTGAGGTCTGAAAAATAAGATCATCAAAATGACCCTAAATAAATTAGTCACAAAATTCAATAAATAAAAAAAAATTGTATTGAAGTAATTATTGTGTTAATTTTATAAGTATCATTATGTAAGTGCAATTGTTAGGCCATAATTATCAGGATAAATAAATCCCATAAAATCAAAAGTCCTCACTCTTATGACATCAAAGTCGCTTGGCAACGAAGAAAAATAGTTGTCCCTGAGAACGATCTGCCATTCGTCGGGCAACACACCTTTCAACGACTTTGCAATGAGGTCGTGTCGTACAGTCTCATTGTGATAGGATTTGAATGAGACTATGTACTCTACAAGTTTGTTTGTGAAAAAACAAAAGTTTATTTGATGCAGTGTCGAGATGAATTAATGCATTCAAAAAAAACAAAACACTTTGATAAACTACAAGATAAGCAGTCAGTGTGCAAATTATTAATAAGTCTTATTTACAAATTAATTTTATCACATGCTTTAATGTTCCTTCATTCATGAACATAATTGAAACTAAAGCTAAATAGAAGGCTAAGCAATTATTGAATCTTGTTGAAATATAAATCAAATTATCTATATCAGTCTTTGTAAATTGATGCCACACTTATTAAGTGGATTAGTGCCACACATGTCTAAAATACTAAAATCTAAACAAATCTAAATGTCATTCTATAAATTCATTAAAATGCAACAATATTGCTGTGATTACACAACTAAGAAGCTCACCATTGTTCAGGATGTTGCTGGAATATTCATCAACAACCCTGATCTTTTTGTCACCACTGGTCGATGGCATGTTATCCGATTCATTGCACTTTCGAGTTACAGATTTGATTATTTCAGTGTTAGAAGGAAGTCTGCTTTCGTGGTCGAAGGTCTGATCTTTATTTAAAGATACGTTATTTCCATCGGTATCTGAGTTTGAACTCGGGAGCTTGGTATCGGGCATCTTTCCAAATTCGGAAGAATTTTGATTTGTTTTCAATGAACTGTTTAGTTCGGTGGTTTCAAAACGCAATGGAGTTTGTAGAACGTTTTCATCAGAGTTGGACTCGTATGTTTTAGGTGAAGACCTAAAGCAGGGTAAANGGAAGAATTTTGATTTGTTTTCAATGAACTGTTTAGTTCGGTGGTTTCAAAACGCAATGGAGTTTGTAGAACGTTTTCATCAGAGTTGGACTCGTATGTTTTAGGTGAAGACCTAAAGCAGGGTAAAACGCAGTCATCCGATTGGCAGAAGGCAAGAATAAAAACGTCGCTCATCAACAACCAAAGTTTGAAACAAATCCAAAACTTCCGACACCCCTTCATTGCACCGACGCTAGGTAAAAGTTGGCACGACCACTCGATTTACCTAAATCCTCGCCATGCAATTATCGGCTGCTAATTTAGACTGTCAACAATCAAAATAACCCGGTCGCAATACGCAGTCGCCGGGCGATGACATAGAAAAATTTTCTCTAATTTCGAATAAATATTTTAAACAAGTTTCAACGTTTTGTAAGCACCAAGATATTTAAATGCTTTAGAATCGTCAGCGGCACCTAACTACCCAGCCCAAGCAAGAGTGCGGCCAGCCTCGAGCGGTTCCGAACTAAAAGCTTCTCCCAAACAGGCAATCCAATTTTACATTTTTTTTGAACATTAATTTGAGGAATCGTCTAAATTCCAAAAACTTTCCAGTGAGCTTGCAAAATGCAGCCTCCCCGACGATGAACATGAGTGTTATGTCGAACGTTTTATCAACGCAAACTTCCCGCAGTCGTCTCAACTTCAGAAACACAAGAACGGCAACAACAACAACATCAAAAACTGGATGCAACAGGAAATGAAAATGAGATTCACAACAAGAGCAACTGGAATGCGAACGAACTGGAGTAATATAAATACTGACAACACAATACAATCACGGAGGTCTCAACTTTTCCATTTTCAATTCACTGAATTGGATTCCGTGAACTTGATATTAATACGCTCCCAAACTGAGAAGGTCGCCTTCTACCACATCGTTGGCGACGTAACTTGTAGCGTCCTTGTCAGATGAGACGATGTACGGATACCTGGCCAAAAGCACTAAGACGAAGGCCAAAGAGACAATCGGGAACATCGAGTAAAGACCTGTAAACCAATCACTTTTTACTGAAATTAAGTTGGAGTTTGTAATTAATAAAGTAACTGGCAAATTAATTAGTTAATTGATTGCAGTTAAATAATTAATTGGTTAATTGGACAACATAATTGGCCGATTAATTGAAATTACGAAATTAATTTGATAATTGTCAAAATTAAGTGATTAAGTAGCTGACGAATTGGTTAATTAACTAAATTTAGGTAACTAATTTGTTAATTGACCACAATTAACTGGTTAAACAACTAAAAACAAATGGTTAATTGATCAAGATTAAGCGTTTGATAGGTTAACTAATTGACCAATTGATGAAAAAATTAAGTGATTAATCGGTTAATGGATTAAAATTAAGCAACTAATTAAGGTTTCGAAGCTTGTCGAGAAACGAGACACACCGAAAGACCTTGAGGAATCTACATCCCTTTTTTTTTTTCAATCGACTACTCTTAGTCGTTTAAGCCTACTGCTGAGTCAGCTTTACAGCGATGCATCGCAAAAGTTTTATCAGATACTAAAGGAAAATATAAAATTACGAATGCTAGAAAAGACCCGCTTAAATTGTTTTAACTGCATTACATGTCATGTTACGTCACGCTAAGTCATGTTATGACAACTAGCATAAGCATAAAAATATGCAAGAGGAGGGTGTCAAGAACCAAACCGGTTGTAGTTAGGGCGTCAATCTATCAGATGCTGACTTAATTAAGTGACACTAGAGAGGTAGGTAGTTTTTTTGTTTTTTGTTTAATTTATTATGTTTGTCATAGTGCCTGCACATCCCATTGGGATAACTTGTGCACTCAAAATATGGGCTAAATAAATGTAAATGTAACCGATCAAAATCACTCACCCATAGATACGAACCACATGAGGATGATGATTAACTCGCTAGCTATGCACGCTATGTCCAGCAATTTTCTTTTACCTGTTTGATTCATAACATCAACAACAACCTTCGATACCATCATCGTCATCATTATCTAGTCGTACAACAAGAGTGTATACGTACAATTGGTGAGAAAAAGCGTAAAAAGTCCTACTTGATTTTGGGGACCTGGTACATTGCAAGTTGGCGCTGATGAAGACTAAGTTGAGCAAGACTGTCAATAATTGTAACAAGGTAAACTCAATTCACAATTCGTCAGAGACTATTTCGACACCAAGAGAACAAAATAAATCAGTAAGTGATCGATATTGACTCAAGTCGTTCATGACAAAAATGGAACTCCATTTTTGAAACCACCTCCATGTTACTAACGTCAGTATCCAACGATCCGAACAACTACTACCTCCAAGCATTACCACCACCCACCATCACCGCCATCATCAGCATCACCGCCAACACCGCCGTCATTATCATCATCACTAACGCTGAACCACGAAGAAGGCCACCATGTACATGGGTTCGAGGTACATCTGACACTTGTAACGGTACCGGAGGCTCGTGTTGATTCCGAAAGGCAGCCAGACGAGGGTTTCAAAGAGAAACGAGAAATTCGAAGCGTGCACCTTCGGTAGTAGAATGGACTTGGTCTCAGGACAGTTGAGCTGAAATTGAAAGACAAAAATTGACCTTATGACCTTTTGGGGCTTTAATATTAACGCGACCCAGAGAAGTGACATGCAAAATCCAACTCAAAGGGAGCAAATTTTGTCAGTTGTCTGAGGGATTTCCAGGGTCATGAGGTAGGGTTGGGGATAGGGTTAGTTAAGGGTAGGGTTGAGTGAGTTGGCTTGTGTTTTAAGCGACAATCATATTAATTAATGAAAGTGACGGCTTGGAAATCGCGACCGAGCCAGCAAAACCTTTTTAAAAACTAACTAAATAAAGCTAAGGATTCCGAGCGATATAACTCCGCCCACCTTGATGCCTATGAAGCTGGTGAGGTACACACATTGTGAGGCAGCGAGCATGACAGCAGTGTGGTTCGGATAGTCACTGAAGATGGAGCACCAACCGTATGTCACGGCCATTACCATGGAAGCGATGACTCCGAACCTGACCATTACGAAATTTCTCGACTCCAACAAAACCCCAGCATCTTTGAAAAGACATTGCACGATTGGTTCAAGTCGTTGGTTCATGGGACACACTTAAGGAGAGCATGTGCACGCCAGATGAATCACATAAGTCACAAATGATTAATAATCATATTGTCTTCTGTTGTGTGATTTAATACTAGAGGATGCAACACGTACGATTGTTAATAATAATAATAATAATAATAATAATAATAACAGCAATATCAATAATAATGATAATAATGATGATGATAATAATAATAATAATATTGATAATAATTATTATAACAATAATAATATTAATGATGATAATAATAATAACAACAAATAATAAAATGTTAATACTAACTCTGGGAGACCTTCATGTATTCAAAGAAGCGCAAGATGGCGATGATGACGAAGACCTTGATCAGACAGATGACAATCATGTGATGGACGCAGGAGATGATGAGCAGTGGTACTGACGGAAAGCAAAAGTAGATCAAATAGGCCAAAGCGACGGACACCAATATGTTCATGCTGCCAGGGGCTGTTGAAGGAATTACGAAAAGCGTGATCGAAAAATAATGTGAAAAACAGTTGTTGACATTGCTTCACTCACATGGCGCCCTTCTAAAATCGCTGCTAAAGTTGATTATAAGGTTATTGTTGAAGTATTACTGTTGTTTTGATCACTCTCATTACCGCCCAGTTACCAATGTCACTTCGTAATGTCAGGAGCATGCGATGACGCAAGTCCAATCGATAATAAGCAGGAAATATTGGTTGTCAAGTTATTTCATTGTCATTTCATATCGTATCTCTCTATCTGGAAACATTCCAACACATGACATCACATCTCTATATCTCCACCCATCAATCACTCAGCTGATTAATAACCAATCCATGCATGCATGCATTACTCATCGTTAACATCGCCTCAACATGTTACGCTGTTTCCAGTTGACCTGAATAATTCTCATCAAGGAAGATAGCCATCCAAGAATCACAACAAATCCAAAAAACTAGTTCAGTTCAATGGCCCTGACCAAAATGTGGTTTATGTTGCGTAAGTGCCGACTCGTCCGACCGGCCGTTTTTCCTGAGTAACCAGAAGAAGCCGATGGAGAGGCAGTGAATGAGGATCTGAATGGAGATGAAGGCCCAGAAGATGAATATGGCGGCCAAGTACTTGAAGCTCGGAATCATCATGTCCTGTAAAGCATCTACCATGCCTCCGAAAAAGTTCCACAGCTTGTTTGGACATGACTGTTAGACGAGATTGGAACTTGTCAAGATTGTAAATTTGCGTTAGACATTTTTTTTTATAAATAAAAACATATACGATAAAATACATTTTGAAATTTTCTTGTATTTATGCTTATACATCATTAACGCTGGATGCTTTCATTATTAAAGTGAACTGTAAGTTTTCATCATTGTTATTATTACTCATTATTATATTGTTATTATTATGTATAATTATATTATTATTATTATTATTTATCTTTACATCGTTATTATTATTTATTAAAATTATTATTAAAACTTAATTTATTAGGAAATAATTTCCAGTTTCCAGTATAACTATTTCCGCCATTATTACATCCATAACTAAGGGATAACATTTATAATATAGTAATTATTATAATTATTGAAACACTCACAGTATAATAATAATTGCCAAATGTAATACCTTATGATTAACAACAAATATTCAACGTTATACTTAAAAGTTTATAAATATATTTTGAATAAATCTCAAACGGATACAATAAGGACATTTGCAAAACCTATTATTAGCATGCAATGGCTGCACGCAATAAGTAGCAGAGTATAGAACAGGGCATAAACAAAACAATTGACTGATACACACGTTAATGTTTCTAAGCAGTTAATTAACTTTTGAATGCAATCTTGCCTGAGCATAATATTAACTAAAAAAAAATTGCAATTCCACAAAAGATTATTCAAACATAATCGAATCGAACCTGGAAAGACAGATAAGATGAGAGTAGGAGAAAGATGGCGGTGAGTATGAACATCTCGATAAAAGAGTAAGTCCTCTGGAACAATGCCATGGCCACGTCTCTGCAACGAAGTGTCTTGCGATCTTTTGGCCTATCCCGCTCTTCCGCCACGTCACTTGTCTGATAGGTGGCGCTCAAATTGTCCTGTTGAGAGTCAGAGGTGAAGACCGCCTTCCTTTCCGATACGGAAACGTTCATAAAATTTTGGAAGTTGATGTTGCTTGAAAGGGTACTGATTGGAATGTTGCTGTTGTTATTGGCTGGAATGCTGTCAACGCTTACTGTTCTCTTTGTTATGACCATTCCTTCCTGAAGCTGATTAATAGTAATTGGTCGGTGATTAGAATGTGACTTGCAGTCATAAAAATGATGGTTTGAAAGATCAGGAATTAATCAGCCAAATGAGTGTTATTAACTGGTATGATCAATTTTGCGTTGTGTGGTTTCGTTGTCAATTCTACGAGTTTGTGATAATTTGTGATAGGCCATCGACGTATGCGATAAGAAATCTTTCATTCGTTCACTTTCCTTATAACTATCGATGGCGTATTCTTGTCATTCCTCGTAATGCTTTTCATTAAGTTGGCGTCAGACGCAACATTTTCCAGCGCTCCAATCATCTTTCATCAATGAATATCACAGACTGTGCACACTGTTCTTCTTGGGCGATGCGATCATAAACAATCAGACGAGATACTGCAGTCTTGTTAAACTTGCATGCAGTGACTAAGTCATCCTAGTTTTTTTTTATTGACTTGGGGTTACATCTCTGTACTCAGGGCTCAACGTGGCTCGAAAAAGTTCCTCAAAAAGTACACATTTTATATCATTAAATAAATAATAAACTTGAAATCCTTTTCGCATTTTCAAAATTTAAAAAAATTCCTCAAGCCTATTAAAAAATACATAATTCACTCCAACTCACAGCTCAATAGTTAGCTCCTAAGCACCAGAAAATTGGTTTTCTCCAATTGAAAAAAACATTCACTCAGTGCGAAAAGCAGGCATTCCATAGAATGGCATGTTTATGGCACCGCTGAAAAGCTGGCTTCATAAAACTCTGATGCAACTGATATCCTACAGTTTGAGTCAATCTCTAACCATGATATCTAACAACACTACAAGCAACGACATTAAGCAAAGCTCAAAGGTAACTATACAAGAACAACATCCAACTGGAGTCAACTAAATACAACATTAGACAAAGAGTCGAAACATGCATACCGTTAATGCAGCCATCGTCAGTATAATAAAGCATCTCACCTGCTCAGACATTGCCTTTCGAGAAAGCTCGCTGCATACCATTCCACTTGATCCTCCATATTTCTGAGATCCATCACCAGAAGTCAGGTCCGCTTCCAAATTCTTCTGCAGGGTCGATTTCGGCTTTTGACCTTTTCTACTCGGTGATCTGAAAACATCTCAAAATTGACGCAATGACTTACGATTTGTTTTTAAATTACCCACATGCAAAAAATTACGATTTCAAATTTATTGGTAAGGTAAAGTAAAAGCTGTTCCATGAAATGACCTTGGTCTTCCAGGAGATCTCGTCTTGCAAGGAGTTCCAACGAATTCCCTCTCCATGCCCTGTGAACGAGGAACGGAGTTGGCACTCTTCCTCGACGCAAGACTACTTCCTCTGGGTCTACCCGGAGACCTTCTTCTGATGCTTTCTGGGAAGTTCGGCATCTTGATAGGGAAGGAAAAATTACCCAAGATTTGAGGCAAATCAAATATGGACAAATATTTAAACCACATTAATGAACAAA
Source organism: Hirudo medicinalis (assembly GCA_011800805.1). Lineage (NCBI taxonomy): Eukaryota > Metazoa > Annelida > Clitellata > Hirudinida > Hirudinidae > Hirudo > Hirudo medicinalis. Next base: position 269,996 of record MPNW01000126.1, read on the forward strand.
AAAATAAAATAAACAGATCTACTTGGTCAAAATACAAATATTTTCAACAAACGTAAAACCCAGACCGTGCTCCAATCCTCAAAATTAATGACAATAATTCGAAAATGACGCCTGCTCTTGGTTGGCTAAAATATGTCTCCGTTGATCGAGGGCGCATTTTGTGATTTCATTTTGAATTGAATTTAAATTTCCAAAATGAATGTTAAAGTAAAAATAACAAAAATTGAAATATATTAATTAAAGCATCATTAATCAAATTATTTTAAATGCTTTGACGTTAATTGACAAAGGCAAAAAACAAAAAGTGATGAAATATTTCTATTGTCAAACATGACGAAACATATTTCTAAATTCCATTAATTTTTTTTCTCCGCAAGTGAAATACATTCTGAAGCAGATGCTTACCGGCGAAGGAAATTTTATGTTCCCCATTCCTAATGGAAAAGGCTCGAATGAGGAATTGAGGAATGTTTAATTACAGTCGCCATAAGAATTTGCCTGCACTTCACATTTTTTAATTGTTTCTTGAATTGATATTTTTACAACGAATTTATTTTACTATGACAATTTCAGATACAATCGAAACTCAAATGAAAAAAATCTGAAACATGAGATAAGATTTTTATTTAGGTTCTTTATCATTGTCGCTGGAAGGGTTTATAGCGGAAAGAACCAATGAGGCAAAGCATGGAATGCATTTCCACTCGAAACAATAGCAGCACCACAGCACCAACAATGGCTGCTTCGAAACAAAACTTTTTCATTCCGTCATTCTGTGAATCGACGTAATCTAAAAATAGACCAAACCCTAACCGGTTGGTTGGTGAGGCAAAAATAAAGAGAACGACAGAAAAATGAGAGGTAAAAGAGACGAGGTGGTGGAAGAGAGATGATGAAAAAGAACGAAGGCTTCCTAGCAGTTCCCTTAAAAAGTCAGCCGTTGGAATGCGTCATTTTGGCAGCTCTATTTACCGAGGTCATCGATGACGGTAGGGCTTTCTATTGAACTAATTATCATGGAGAGACTCGCCAACAATCCAATTACAAACTCCAACCATCCCAATTATCCGAGAGCTCGAGCTGTTAATCAGGCGTAAACTTTTCCAAGCGATGTCGGACGGACGGATCGCGGGTTGGAAGAAAGAAAGAGAGAGATAGACACGGAAAGTGAAGCCGGTAAGGGGGCGTTCACGATGGAGATGGAGAAGAAGACTGGAGAGAGAAGCGCCGATGAACTCTGGAATGAAACGCGTTTTCCAGCCAAAAATGGCAACGATCCGGCAGGTATATAAGGCCAGGTGTTTGCATTCCAGGATTCAGTTCCGTTGTCTTGTTTCGACTTCGCCAGTCCTTGCTTGAATTCGTTTGAGCGGAGTTAAAAAGGAAAGGCTCAACTTGAAGCTCTTCATATCTTGGGATACGACAATTCATCAGTCAGTCTTTATCGAAGGCGAGTTGAGTTTAATTGATTGGTTGATTGGTTGCTTATAAGTTAACTAATTTATTCATAATTATAGTTAATTATGCAGACTGTTGGGACAATTAAGTTATTGTAACCGTTGCTTATTTTCAAACAATTTCATGTAACAGAGGTTTGATGTCTATTGTCTGGTCTAGTGTGCTATTTCCAAGCAACAACCTTTTGAATTTCTGGCATTCCCATTTGCTGGAATAAATATTTTCATAAGAATTGCCAATAATAATAATCATATCAACAATTATCCAATTATAATATCATAATATAAATGTAACTAACAATCATTTTGATCATGATGATCATGATGAAGACGAGCCGACATTGTAATAACGAAAAATCTCAGAGCATTTTTATTTAAACCAAGCATTGTGTAATGAAGTCCAGTTGTTAACGAACTTATTTTCAATCCACGTAGATGTCTACCATGGCTACCGATGCACTGGTTAGAACCAGGTGAGAACACGAACCTACAACATTATCATGAATAATTCATAATAAGGATTTAAAAGCCATTAAACATACTTTAATGATTTTTAATTAATAATTGTTTAGCAATGATAATAATAACAACAACAACAACAACAATAATAATAATAATAACAACAACAACAATGATGATGATGATGATGATGATAATAATAATAATAATAACAATAATAATAATAATAATAATAATAATAATGGCAATGGCAATGATAATGATAATTATAATGATGATGATAATAATAATAGCAATATTAACAATAGTAATGATAATAATAATAATAATAATAATAATAATAACTAATGCCTAATTAGGACCTACGTATCCGGTGAGAACCCAGACGAGAGGATCAAACACATCAAGCACTACCAGGTCTACAGGGGACTGTCTCCAGCCACTTCCAACAGGCTCGAGGTCATTCACTTGTTGCTGTTGATGATGGTGATGATGATGGTGATAATGGTGGTGGTAATGACGGTGGTGGTGATGATGATGATGATGATGATGATGATGACGACGACGACGACGACGNCAGGCTCGAGGTCATTCACTTGTTGCTGTTGATGATGGTGATGATGATGGTGATAATGGTGGTGGTAATGACGGTGGTGGTGATGATGATGATGATGATGATGATGATGACGACGACGACGACGACGGTGATGATGACGACTCTAAAGTTTCACCAAAACACTAGAGAGGACATTGACAATGATTGAGCATTTCTGACATTATCAATTTTATTTTCGACACAATTTTTTAATCAAAAAAATATATTCATTTTTTTTCATTAAATTTCGTTTGAAAATAATTTGAATTCGATGCTCTCGTTAACCTTCATTCTTATTTCAAATTCCTTTTCCAGGCAAGAATCAAGGAGCTGGAAGATGCTTTGGAAACAGAGAGAGAGTTGAGATTAAGAGTGAGTTTGGCTAAGTGGTTTATCGCAAAGGCACCAGCCTACTTAAACCACTACAAATTTATGTTACGCTATGTTATGCTAAACCGAATTAGCCAATCGTTCATTAACGTCCGTTGCATAGCTAGATGATTAGGACGGTGCTCCCGCAACGGGATTCGAATCCGTGCTGCCATCGTGAGAGGAGTAAGTCTTGACCATTAGACCATGCGGGAGCACACCGAATTAGCCATTAGTTATCATCCTTATTAACCGGGTTGTCGGATAATTGGTTGTGTAGGCAGTTTATCAGTCAATAATTAGTCAACGAACGAACTAGTCAGTCATCTAATTAGCTAATCGACTAGTAAATTACTCAATTAGTTGATGGTTAATAACTAAAGGCTAAAATAACGTCCAATAAACTAGCAAGACCTTTCAGAGGTCAAGGATTTCTCAAGGTTGTTTAAATAACAACTTTGGTAGTATGAGGTTCAGATGGCTAACTTTCTTATTATTTTAACTGCCATTGTGAAAAATAACAAAATTAGTAAATGCTAGTAATACTTTTATAATTTTGTGATAATCCTAGTTATCGATAACACATAAACTAAGAGAGTTATAGCCTAATGAGACCTGTAAAACGCTGTATAAACTCTCCATTAGTCTATTCCACCTCGTCACGGTAAGTTAGCGGTGGAAAAATTGATCGTATACTCCACCCTCACTCCATCGCACTCCACTTCATTCCAACTCACTCCAACTCATTCCATCTCACTCCACCTCATTCCATCTCTCTCCAGCACAGCCGAATGTAGGATGTTGCAAAATGGCTGGCATTTTTTGGTAAGCTCTTCTTGACTTCTGAGAAACGTTTATTTATGCTTGGAGAGTAATAACTTACTTGCATTCCAAGAGAGAACAAAAAAAAAGTATTTCTTGGCATGTTTATCCTTCGAGGGGTGATGCACAAAATCTGAACTAGAGGAGATTGGGATGGAGATTTCGAGCCTTTTTTCATCCTAATGAGATACTGATGGCACGTGCTGGTGAACAGTGTGTAACATATTTAGTTTCATTAATCGGATTTTAATTTGAATCGTGTAAAATAACACTTGTATCCATCCATTATCGCCCCAACCTTTGAACTTTCGAGTGGGGAGGGCGAGACTGGGTGGCTGGGATGGTAGGGGGTTAGATGGGGCTGTAGATGAGGTGGTACTGTGATGGTGGACAATTGTCGTCATCATCATCATCATCATCAACACTAATTAATTATTACCATAATAACTAATAATCTTAATAAAAATAATAACTCTTTAAAAATTCGAGATGTGCACAAACCAGTATATTTAATTCTATTTACTTTCTTTAATTAAACCTAATTTAATGAATTTAATGGAATCTAATTACTATGTTCTACTTTTTTTTTAATGGCTTCTTTTTTACCCAACCTCCCACAAACAAGGCCGAAAGGGGACTGACCGAGATCACCATCGAAGCGGAAGGATTGTCGGAAAGACTTGATGAGGCTGACGGGCTTACAACCGCTCAAGTGCGTTGAGATTCACAGATCAATTTCATTTCTTAACTATTAATTTATTTTTAATGTAATGTAGATTTGTTTTTATGACTTGTCATCGTCATCATCGTCATCATCATCATCATCATCATCAGCAGCAGCAGCAGCAGCAGCATCATCAGATCATCATCATCATCATCATCATCATCATCATCATCATCATCATCATCATCATCATCACCATCATCATCACCGCCATCATCGTCGTCGTCGTCATCGTCATCATCATCGTCACCATCATCACCATCACCGTCGTCGTCGTCTTTATCATCATCATCATCTTTATTACTACTAGCATTATTGCAAATGTTCGGCTCCATTTTCAGGTCGAAGCTGTGAGGAGGAGAGACCAAGAAATCCTGAAGTTGAAGAAGGACCTGGAGTTGCTGGGCATCCAACACGACTCTGCTGAAGCAGCCCTCAAGAGGAGGCACCAGGAGGCCCTCAACGCCCTCGCCGAACAACTGGAGCAGGCCAACAAGTTCAGGAACAGGTGACCAAGGATTGAGTGGAGATTTAATTCTACTGTGGTAGCGATGCAGATTTATACGCATTCCACCTTGAATGACGAGTGAAACGGTGGCGATGATGATGTGTTTTGAGTGCGTCGAATGGCGCCAAAAGTAAGGAAGTCACAACGATGGAGGTCTGTTGATAACGCAATAATAAGAATAATTACGGTAACAACAACAATAATAACAATAATAATAATAATAATAATAATAATAATAATAATAATAATAATAATAATAATAATAATAAT
>MPNW01000126.1:282498-317498 GCA_011800805.1 Hirudo medicinalis
AGTAAGCAAACCGTACAACCTCAGAAATCATGGTCATTCCAGAAATGGCATGTCGGTCTGAGCTCTCCGATTGGCTGGACAGTTCTGAGTGCTTGGCCAAGGCATTGAATTTCTACATGTATAAATAATTTCTAATGTCAAAGTAATAACTAATAAAATTTAAAATGTAAGAATGTGAATTAATTTTTAATAATAATAATAATAATAATAATAATAATAATAATAACAACAACAATAATAATAATGGTGATAACAATAATATAAAAATTAACAGTAAATTATAATTTTACCCATTTTATGAGCACAGACTAGAATTACATTATGGATATATACAACAACACATAATAACCTTAACAATATTATTATTATTAAAACTTAATAATAACAATCGCAATGCCAATAGAGCATAGGTCACGACAATAACCATATTATTATTATTGTTATCATTTTGATCGCTAATTATTAATATAATCATGATCATGATCATCACGGTCATCCATATCTGCCGTCCATCTCTAACGAGCACCCGACCTCAATCTCCTTCTTGCACTTCATGGTCATGAGTTGAGCCTCAAGACTCCAATGTTCTCTCTCCTGCTCAACCCTGGTCAACTTTTCCTGCAGCTGGAGCACCTGGAAGTGGGCAAATTGCCATGGTGACAATGCAAACGAATGCTGCTGCCAATTAGCTTCACCATTACCAGTCACTGTTATTATTATCATTATCATCATCATCATCTCCACTATCATTGTCGTTGAAGTGAACAATTCACCATTCACAATGCCTCCACCATTACTATCAAAACCATTATCATCATCACCTGTTGCGAGAGGTCGTTCTTGTTCTGGGCAAAACCTTCGATCAGCTTCCTGTTCTGAACTGCGACCGATGATGGCACAGACTCAGGTGCTTCCTGTTTGATCAAGAGGAACGATTCAAAGCTATCGGCTGACATGTATGGCGATATGTTAAAATTATGATAATGAGATGGGCTACCCACCCTGGCGATTAACTCCCTGTACTTGATGGCCTTGGCCTTCAGCAAGGGGAGGCACGGATGGTCGGAGCTGAACGCTGAATCGAGAAGGTCCGAGATGGATTGAACATTTGAAGAGAGGAATGAAGACAGCTGGATTCATGAATAATCAATGAACTCTTGAACAATTGAATGATGAATCTATGAATAATTAATGATCTATCTATTATCAGATGGCAATCAAGAAGCTTAATTGAATATGCATTTAATTAATTAAGCCAATTATAATCAAAAGCATAACTAGAAACGTCATTAAAGAGCTGATGACAACCTTTGACGCAGAATCTACAAGGTCAGATAGGGAGCCCTCGATCCTCTCGTCAGCCATTTTTATGTTCACGGCAGACGTCGGAAGCTGGTGCTCCAGACTGGACTTGGATTTGTAACTCCTTGACAGATCTGAGAGTCATCATCACCAATCCTCTCATCATCATCAACCTAACACCTTAACCATTTGTATTTAGCCAATCTTTTGAGTGCCTTATTTATGTATCCAAATAGGATGTGAAGGCACTTTTTTTATAGTTCCCTGGTGGTGCAGGCTAGGGTTTCGAACATGACGGTTGTCATTACTGTCGCATGCAGGAATGCATTCCTCTTATCAAAATCATCATCATCACTCTTCTCATCAGAAACATCATCATTATCAATCTCATCAGAATCATCATCATCACTCTCATCAGAATCATCGCAGTGACCTTTGCAGGCCTCCATCCAGGTCATGACCACCTGTGAGAATTGCATCAGTTGCTTGTGCCTGCTTGCAGCTTCTTTGTTGCCCTCGTCGACATCGTCGTTGTTGCTGGCTGCAGAGATTTTGAAAGGTTTTTCTAGCTTAATAAAGGGCTAGGCTTAATTTATCTAATGCAATGCTTACGGCACTACACAAATTGTACCAACACTAACCTTTGTCAACACCATAAATTATCATCTTCACCATAATCATCATTTCCATATTCCATAAGTTGCTTACTCAGTAAGACCGTTAGGACATGATGGACGTCTGCGAGGGTGGTGGCAAACTGCACAAAGGACCTCTGAAGGTCGGATATTCGCGCGGAAAGCATCTCAGTGCAACTCGATTGGTTCAGCTCGATCTCAAGGCTGGCCAATGAGAAAATGGCAATTATTATTTTTACAGCTCAGACGTTGTGATGATGTAATCATTATCGTATTAGCTAATACTCAATCATACAATTAATCAATAATCATTAGCTAATATAATTAATCGTTATAAAGTAACTAATTAATTAGAACACAACTTTTAATCGTCGACGACTACAAACCATTGAAGCTCGCAGGATACGATTTGCTTGGAATAACTGACAAAGTTGTCGAAGGCTTCCGAAAAGTTGCAGGGTCGAGTCCCAGCGACCTTAAGGGGAGGTTAATATTTTTTGTGGCCAACATCAATATCGGGCTCGCAATCATCATTCGAGTCAAAAAATTATCCAATTATCACTTATTAAATTTATTTCTCTTTCAATTTAAAGTTCAAAATGTAATTCGAAATTAATTACTTATTAATACTTCAGCAATTAGAAGAGACGTTCGACACCAACCGACTGGGCGAAGACGTCATCGTCCGACGACTTCTTGAGCTGCAAAAGGGATGCCTTCAACGGCCTCACGACCGAGTCACTCTCGCTGAGACTGTGGAGGAACTGCAATGGTGACTTTGCGATCACTATCATTACCTTTGAATCAGCAGATATCATCACTATTACTGCTAGCATCATTATCATCATCTTCGTCGTCAACTACCCGGGTGACTAGGATCAACTTAGACTAACTGTTCCAGAAAGCACCATCTTCAACATTATTCATGGAGAGTTTCATCATAATGATAATCACCACCATTACTGTGATCATTAATGTCATCAGCCTTTATAATAATCCACTTATTCCAAACCTGTCTGAGGTCATCTGTTGCCCCTTTGAAGTCGGAGTTCAAGGACAGGGCATTCACTTTGACCTCGATGTGTCCGAAGAGGTTCTCGAAGGATGCAATCAGGCCTTCTAAAACCTGATTGGCTTGAGTCGTAAGATCGCGTGACCGGGCATGGTTTTGAACTCTCTGGCACCTGACGTTGAGGCTGTTCAGTGATTCGTCAGCTGTATTTAGAAGTAGAAGAAACATAATCAAAAGACATGTTCAGTATTTAAAGCTTACATGAGCATTTGCAGCACAGAGCCTTATTTAATATTGAACGATTTTCATAATGCATCAAAGCAATCATCATTTATTATAAGCACTCGGAGAGACAAACGTGCACATGTGAGTACCTGTGTCGTTGAAGGGTACCTTCTGACAGATGATCTTGTTGGCTCGGTCCAGCTGCCTGGTCAGGCGATCAGTTGTGAGAGCAAGCTCTTTCTCTCTGTCAAGAAATTACGACGACGATGATGATTTTGACCCTAGCCCTTACTTAGAAATGTGAAGAAGGAGATTATAACTTATATTTTCTTATTTTATGACTTATGATTATTGAGTAAAATAAGTTCTAAATACGACCACTTCCACTAGTTTGTTTTTTAAGTTAACCTAACATTACAGCCACTCACAGGAGCTGAACTTTTTCCATGGACCTCAGCCTCTCGGATTCTTGCCCAACAATTTTCTCCTTAAAGAAACGGACCCGTAATACAATTTATTACGAAATAAAGCATTAATAAAACTTATTATTATTGATGTTGTTGGTAAAATATTATTATTATTATTGCTACCAAAATAACATTCACATTCCGATCAAATAACGTCTACGTTATTGTTGATGTTACAAAATGTGTTTTCGGCACATGGAGAGCTTTCGCGAATTCGCGCTACATAAATACGGTTATAATAAATAAAACTAATTCCTAGCTCATTGAAAATAAATGAAATTAAGCAAAAACAAAACAAAACAACGTGCCACATTTTACCTCGAGCGTCTCCTTCTCCCTGGTCAGCTTCAACACGTCGCCGTGGTGATGCTGCTTGTTGTCATCGAGTTCAGACTGGAGTCTTGCCACCTCCTCCTCCAACTCCTGCATTCTCATCTCGAGGAGACTCAACTCCTTCTGATGCTCTTGGTCCAACTCTGTGACCTTGATGATAATGGTGATGATGAATGTCAAGCTAATGAAACATAACAGAGGTGGCTGTGATAATGGTTTTGTTAGATGATTACATTGGTAATTTAATTTTTACTTAATTTTGACTCATGGAAGCAAAACTCCTCATAGGTCTGCATGTCAATTTGGAATGGTGTTCTTTAAATTTCATTGTCAAGAATACAAAAATTATGTTCAAAAAGCTTCTTTTTAAGTGCACACTATCATCATCGTCGTCGTCATTGTTGTAACTTGCGTCGTAATCATCAAGATGCTTGTTTATGGAATTCTCTGCCAGAGAAGACTTGCTCTAACAAACCAAGCACGACCAGGCAAGCTTAACGATGCATAACAAAAATCTTCAAACTTAAAAAAATCAAATTGAATGCAGCCTTAACTGAATAAACAATAAAATCATTTACAATAAATTAATAAGCAAATATTAAAAAAAAAAAAGCAAGCAGACGACTTTGGCAAGTACCTGCCTATGAAGTTTTGCATTCTCTTCTATTTTAAGCCTCAACTCTTCGTCAATGACCTCTACGGACTGGGTCAAATTTGGCACCTGGGAGTTCTTCTGGATTGTGAGGAGGGGCAAAGCAATATCAATAAGAGACAAAAGGAGCACAAAATCTATGTCACGTTATGACATTATTACGCGATGGCACGACACTTTCGAATCGGGGCATGAAATGGCCACGGGAATTGTGATGGTTAAGTTGCATGCTTAGAAGCTCGATTATTTAGATTAACAAATATGGATAATAGGTTCAAACAACACATTCTAGTGAACTTGCATGCTGAAAAACCTGACCTTAATGAGTATATACTCAGACAGCCAACCATTTGACTGCCTGGAGAATGTTTGCCTCGCTCGGGCAGATGGGTTATACGTTACATTACTATAATGCATATATTCCAGATTGTGATTATTATAAAAAATGATGGCAACCTTGAGAATAACTGTTGAAAAACAGAAACTAAACGCTTGCAAAATAAATCAAAGCAAGAATGATGCAGACTCAAATGCATGCAGACAAATGAGGAATCCAACAGCCCATGCTGGACGAACAAAAATTAACTGCACCATTAATGTTGTAAATAAAAATACATTTAGAAATTAATAATGACAACAGATTTATAATAGCAGTTACAATAATTGTTACTATATTAGAAGCTAATAATAATAACAAATAGTTCCAACCTTGTCTTTCTGCCTCTTTCCATGATTGGGCTGGGTCTGTTCAAGTTCCTTCTGAAGCACGGAAACTCGCAACTCGAGTTGTTGATTCCGAAAAGTGAGGCTGTCCACCTCTTGCTCAAACTTCCTTATGGACTGATCTCTGCTTTTGATTGTCTCCTATCAAGGATTTGAAGGAAATGGTAATGATTATTTGTAAGACTTTGTAACAAATCTTTATGAAAAGGTTTTATGTCTAAATATTGACAGTTTGTTAAAAGTAACATATTAAGTTCAATAACTAATCATTCAAATTAGTTATAATAGACTATTCTACTAGAATAAATGATATTACTTAAAATTCGGTTTTAATAAAATTTATAATAGAAATCTTAAAATAAAAAAAGTCATACAGAGTCAAATAATTAAATCGGGATAATTAATTATCCATATTAAATACAATAAAAGCTTCAATAAAAGAACTTCCAAGTAGCACTGAGCCCTTAGGACTACCTTAAACTCCTCACTGGCTGCCTGCTCATCCAGCACTGCCTTTTTCAGCACCGGTATTTGAGAGCGGATCTAAATCAGCACACAAGCATAAATGGCATTTAAGCAGGCTTAAAAATGACTTATTTCCATGGAATCTTTCCAGTACCTTTGAGTATTCGGCGGCCAACTTTTGATACTTCGCTTGCAGATCGCTCATTTTTGTTTACATTCGGTTTCAGAAATTACTGAATTAGTCACGATTTGTTCACTTCTTGAAAATTAATTTATTTAAAAATTTAATATTTATTTAATATTTTTAATATTTTTCTAAAGTTTCTTTTCTAATTACAATAATTCATGGAAAATCTCCTTTTAGTTGTCTGCATTTCTTGTTTGTTTAGGAACTACTACGCATTGACGTGGTGTTGACACTCAAACAATTTTAAAATGCAAAATGGATGATTTATTAATTGATAACGATGAAATTGGAGGGGAATATACTCAAACGCCTAAAGAAATTTCAACAAATGTCACCAAAATACAACTAAAAGCTGCGGGACGCAAGGCTGGAAAGCGTCTGCTGGATCGGGAGAGAGCTTTAGATACGACTCCGATAAAATCACACGATACGAGGATAGGCATGATGTACACTTGTCCAACGAGTCCAGATTCCAACGACCCAAACGCTGCCTCTGACCCGTTGAGTGACCTTCCAACACTTGTTTACAAGTTCCACGATGGAAGTTTCGCGGACAACATCAAGTTTATTTTGACGACCATATTGTTCCTTGGCGTTGTGGTCATGATTGTGGTGGTGGCCATATATAAGAATCCTCAAATGTGATGCCTTCAAATGTTGAAGACATGCAATGAAAGCAATATATTCTTTTTAATGTTCATCTAATTGGCACAGAGTCATCTTGCTGTTGATCAGATATGATTTTCTTTATCTCGTGTTTGTTGATAAATATGTGATAATTTAATTTTTGTATTATTAATAATAATAATTAATAGTACCAACAACTCCACGATTATAAAACAGCTTTTAACTGATCTGATGAGATAAAATATTATTCATAACTGTTTTTCTCTGTTATTGTTTTAGACTGTGTTTTATAATTGAAGAATTTCACAAGATTCAAGATTGCATTTGCTGATACTCTGAAACATCATAATTTCATTTAAAGACTTGTTAATGCCTTTGCAACTCACTGCGAATTATTTTCTGGAAAATTTATTTCACGATTTTTTCTAATTTTCTGATGAATATTTTTGTATATTTTTTTCGTAAACACTCTTATTGATATTAAAAGATTAATATTGTTGCTAATAAAGTCGTCATCACCATCCTCATCACCGTAAAAGTCTGACTTAAGGTTTTTTACTCACCTTAAAACTTTGATTCTGTTTTTTGTACTTTAGTCAGCAACAGTGTTTCCATTAACTCATATACTGCCATCCGATTAAGTGCCAAAACATTTATGGGTTCTCATGGAATAAATCATTGTCAGAGATTCTAAGTTCTTGCTGATCTTAGATTTTAATGTTTTAAGCTTTTTGAACGTGAATGATATTGCCAATGACATATTTTCTGTGACATTGTCACCTGATAGACTTTGATTTTTACTTTTAGATTTTTTAGAATGAAGTCCGACTAAGACGTCATTGTTTAGGGATTGTTTTCAAAATTGTTTGTATTTGTAGAACGCATGCTTTCGTTGCATCACTCATGGTAATCCTTTCCTAATCAGTTGCTTCCGAATAACTTCCAGAGATCAGTGTCAAGACTTGCTTTAAAATTTGTTTAATAACATATGAAGGTTATTGTATTGTATGCAATTAATTATTTAAGTTAATTTATTTTGACCTTTTGAATCTTATTAAATTGTCAACCGTCGTGATGTTCATTCGTCTAGCCGCCACAACCCGGGACTTAAGTGCCGTTTCTAATCGAGCCGGATTTACGAGTCATTTGTTTCTTCAATTTCAGAGATCTTTAATGATGAATAAAAGTCACAAAAACAATTTTTTCCCGATTTGTAATGACATCCCATATTTGATGCATACAGTTGCATTTTTCCATTCGAATTCTCATTTAACACAAGGCCTAATTGAGTTTATGAATATTGAAAGGCTACCAGGCACCTTGCAGGGCTGAGGTTTAATTTTTTGTTGTTGGAAGTCATATTAATGCTGTATTTACAGCTTAGAAGTAACTATCTTAAACCAATAAAATTTATTTATAGAATTTATGTTGCTGCAAATAAAATTTAATTCTGAAAATTATGTTATTTATGCCGAAATGAACCACTAATAATTCCAAAAAAGGCTTTGTTCTGTTAGCTATTAGTAATTAGCCATGCATGCTCAATTATCTCCAAAGTTCATCCAAGAGCCATCAAAGTCAGCTCATGATCCATGGTATAATGTCGGAATTCAATTAAATGGTTCTAGCTATTGTCTCCCATGAATGAATGGTTCGGGTTTTATGGCAGCATTCTATTGAGACATGGCATCCATTACCGAACATCATTCAATAATAAATTCACTCATTGATCAAGTTTGAATCAGTCGTAAGAACTCTGTCAACCACATGGGCGGGACAAAATTGATTGACATATGATCAAACTCTGGGCTCTAAGCTTCTATGACTACTTAAGCAAAGAAAGATGTCTGCATTGAATAGTGGATTCTGTTATTTATATTCTTTTCGCATGTTATTATTATAATTATTTCGTTTAAATCCGAACTTGGTCTTGACGATCTCGATAAGAATATGAAGCAGAGTGGTTTTCGTGCTAGACTTTTTGCCTTTCAATGAATTTCCTACTTAAACATTATAGAGCGACTTTATAGTAATATCTTATTTTATGACAATCTTTTAAAATACCAGTTAAAGAGGTAAAGCTGAGTCTGATGTTAAAATTATGCTCGTTTGCATATGAAGCAGGTCTTGTTTGCTTCGGAATCAATTGAGGAATTTGTAAACGAAATTGCTTGTTCGGTTCGGACACATCGCATCTTTCTAATAAGCGGCCTGGAGAACATTAAAAGTGGACTTAACTTTTTCGCACATTGAAATATATTGTGCTGAAATAAACTAATCTGATGCCTTAAAAGTGAGTTTTGATGGTTCGAGTGTAGGTTTTCAGTTAAGCTCGTCACTAGCTTACCATCTTCTCGTGGATTTCACTACTTTGATGTGAGTGGTTCGAATATCTCAATGTGTTATGATCTGTTCTAAATTTAGTTTGAGTTGATTTTTTGAACCATTGAAATAAAAGCTAATAAGTGGTTCTTATTCATGAATGAATTGTTAATGTCAATACTTGATACATAATTTACAACTTTGAAGCTCTTGAATCTATAGATTTCATAATTCAGATCATCACGGAAGAAAATCATTAGACAGAGCATTTTAAAGAACAAAATTCCACCCAGGAAATAGATTGAAGCAGGGAGATGTCTCAATTCTAAACATGCAAGATTAAAATCAAGAACCTGATTCAAGAAAGAGCTACTCTGTTTATTTGGACTTTGCATCAACATCTCTGGAATTCTTACAGCATTTCAAATATTTGATGTCAGTCATCATAATTTAACTGAAATTGTAAAACTGAAGCATGAAGGTGTCAGTCTGCATTGGCAATGATAAGTGGAGCATACCTTACTCTGACAAGGATAAGGTCAGGGACATCCTGGATTTGGCAGTAGCCAGATATGCCAAGCATGCTGTAAAGGTTGGTAAGATAATGATGTTGTTCTGTATGATGATATTACTGATTGCTGATGCTGTGATTGATTGGCTGGTTGGTTGGTTTGTTCTAAAGTTAATCCACAAACTGCTGCATGTGGTTTAAGTTATCAGAAAGTTTATGTTGTCCTTAGTTATGGTGATGATGAAGTCTGTGTCTACGACTTTTGAATGTCAAGTCTAATGGTGACGGTAGTGCTGGCATATTTAAAATAATGGCAATGGCTCTGTATGATGCAGCTGGTTGTATTAGTAATAATTAGTCTACAAGTGAGGAAAAAATTTTCCAATGGAAGAATTTTTCATCAATCATTAAATTTTGAATCTGGAGTCTTGAAGTCAGAGAATGTGAAATTCGAGAAACAGTTTATCTTGCATTTGCGATGTGTTTATCAGCAGTCCTTGCCTGATGATCTGTTTGCAGTGTTTCCTATATCACCCACTCACTCACTCACCCACTCACTCACTCACCACTCACTCACTCACTCACTCACTCACACTCACTCACTCACTCACTCACTCACTCACTCACTCACTCACTCACTCATGCTCACTCACTCATATTCACCCATCTTCACTCACTCGCTTGTACTTTATTTTGCAAACGTTATTATATCAGTGTTACATTCCTGACATTTTTTCTAGTAGTCATCATATTCATTGTTAGGAAATTTTTGTTGCTCTCATTGAAAAATGTATCCTACATCATCTGATAAACTCTCTAAAAGCTGAGAAAACCATACAGGTCATTTTACTTTAAGTCCATCCATCCATCCATCCATCCATCCATCCATCTCACTCCATCCATGTATCAAACTCCATATGTGTATCAGTGCGTCCTCATCATCTTGTGCGTGTGTTTTGCAGTATGTGATGTGCAGTATGTCACTTCATCTCACGTACCTGAAAGGCTCACGCACATAAAGAGCTCAAGCACAAAAACACACGCTAGAAGGCCAGTTATTTGTCATGATTGAGGTAATAAGGCTCAAATGACTTTCGTTCAAGTACAAAAAATTATATGTAATATCTGCCCATCTTCTGTTTCTTTCTCAAGTCTTCTACCTAATCACTGATTCATCCATTCGTTCTGTCATCCATCCATCCACCTGACTGTCCACTCATTCAACTATCCATCCATCCATCCACCTGTCCACTCATCCACCCATCCATCCATCCATCCATCTTCCCACCCATCCACCTATCCACTTGTCCACCCATCCATCCTTCCACTCGTTCACCCATCCACCTATCAATTGTTCAACCTATACATTCAATTTCGCCTTAAAGGTTTTCCCATATTGTTCAAAGCACTGGCACTACTATTAATAACATAAATTAGTGATTGTTAGCGTAGTTGACGTTCAGTTCACGCGTGATGATTTGAGTTAGCAGGTCGTAATGAGTTAATTGGAAAATTAATTTGACATTCGACTCGTTCAGCATTAGTCGATCCACATTAGAACTTTTAAGTTCATATCCACCTGTCGTTCACGTCCATCTGTCGTTCACATCCACCTGTCGTTCACATCCACCTGTAGTTCATGTCCACCTGTCGGACCCATTTCCTTGCTAATTGACTCTCCGTGTCATCGTGTCGCTCACCTCGTCAACATTACAACAAATATTTATTGTTGCCGCTGTTTTGCTGCTGTCGGATGTAATGTGATGTAGGCAATGAAATGTATTTGTAATGTTAATGTATTTGTCGACGTCGCTAATGTCGACGATTATTATTATTAGTAATATTATTATTATTATTATGTTATTTGTTATTATTATTATTGTTATTGTTTTTAATATTACATATGATGCTAGCATGGTACTCCATCGATATTAATTTTAGATTTGCTCTTGTTGCTGGAGCCTTATCTCAGGACAATCGTTACTTTTGATACCTGTTTCTATTATTAAAATTATTATCATGTTATGGTTGCTGTCACAACTTAAGGCCTTAGTAATGCTAGGCGTGCCATTATTATTGCTAAGGTCATGTTTTTGCCAGTTTCGTTAAAGTTGTTGTTGTTGTTGTTGTTGTTGTTATTATTATTATTATTATTATTATTATTATTATTGTCATTGTTATTGTTATTGTTATTGTTATTATTATTATTAGTAATGGTGGTAGTAGTAGTAGTAATATTGTTATTTTATCAATATCATTACTATTTATTCTAATTTTTATATTATTAATAACATTGTTGTTATTGATGTTATCATCACCATAGTATCAGAAGATAAGAAACCACCATGGGGATTATTATTTGGTACATTATTATTATCATCATCATCTTCATCGTCGTTGTCGTCATCACCGCCATCATCATCATCATCATCACAATCGGGCGAGTATCTCTTTATTCACATCGTCTCTCCATCCTTATCCATCTGTATGTTCCTTACATCAAGTTTGTGGAGTTTTTGTTTTGTTTAGACTTTTAATTGTAAAAAATTGAAAGCTGACTAATTCATTGAGAGATCGACTGATCAAGTCTTCTTCAACTTTGACCCCTGCTTGAAGAGCTTCGTCATCGATGAGTTGAAATCACGTGATGGGGTTGATGATGTCATCAATGGAGGTCTGTGGGCGATTGTGCCACTGGTTCCAAGGCGTCTGTTTATGCGATTAGACAAGCACGTGTGTCAGCAGATCTCATTGTCTGCATTCCTGCCTTCACTCATTTCACTCACTCATTCATGTACTCACTAACTCACTCACTCACTCACTCACTCATTGGGATTTTTATTGCGATGGCGATGATAGCAGGCAGCTTTACATTCATTAATGATGGTGAGGCGATGATGATTCTGCCCTGACGTTTGTCCTCAAGACGATGACGACTAGCTGTAAAACATTTGATTCCCGGGCTCTGAATCGAAATCGGAATAACTGTCTTCTTTCTTGTCGAAGGGATCGACCCGACCTAGACCTAGACGCACAACTGGGTCAGGTTACAATTCTGATGGATGTTCATCCTTCATTTCATCCGTCTTATCTTAATCCATTGGAAGCATCCGTTGAGCGTCGTCCACGTATCCATCACTGTCTCAGGTAGCTCACCTGAGCTCCATTAATTCACAAATTCGTAAATTTTAATGGATTTCCAAGATGCGGCTAAACGAGTCGAACCTGATGCTATTCCAATATCGTCATCGTCGTCGTCGTCGTCATCTTCTTCATCATCATCATCATCACCATCATCATCGCCGTCATGACGTAGCGTCGTCATTGACAACGTCATTTTCGAATTCCTTTCGAATGTGCTTGCACCGAAACAACCTCCATATTTTAACCAGTCACACCCGCTGTAGATTGTTGATTATGATTATTATGCTCATCAGCGATTCATTTACTCTTCGTGCCCAATGTCTGAGTAGTTATTTGGATGGGTGGATTGGTGAGTAGTCATTGAGGGGATCATGGGTGAGTGAGTAAGTGACTGAGTGAGTGAGTGCGGGCCTTCAAGAGAATTTGCGACAATAACCGCCGCCACCACTATCATCATCATCATCATCATCATCAGCAGCAGCAGCAGCATCATCATCATCATCATTATCATCATCAATAATAATAATAATGGTTATAATGGAAATAACAATCATACTGCAGCCGATTTTCAGAAAATCCATTCTTATTCTCATGGAATTATTCACGGATTGGAATTGATGACACGTGAACTTATAAACAATAATTATCGTAATAATAATAATAATAATAATAATAATAATAATAATAATAATGCTATTAATCAATTGACGGTGGATAATGTGTATTCATCTTATTGTAAATTAGTTATTTATAAATTCGTTTGTCATTAATTCAAATTGATTCAGTTAATGATAAAATCATGTATAAATAAATAAGTAAGCAACGATGATGACGACGACGACGACGATGCTGATGATGGTGATGATGATGACTGCGATGCTGATGACGATGGTGGTGGTGATAATGATGACCATAAAAAATATATTACTGCCTACGCTGTCAGACCGAGGGGAGATAGTGAAACTGAAAGTGAAAGGATACCGGATTATAAACATCGACCTAATATCGAGCCTGATTCGCATTAAAATTCCAATCTGCGTCGTTATTCCTAAAGCAATCCGTCTGCTCTTCTTTTCTCTTTTCCCTCCATCCATCCTGGGGTTCTTTTATCTACCCTTCCATCAGTCATCCTACAGGTTTATCCCCTCCTGTATCATTACCATGATTAGCATTGTCATTGACACTGTATTGATCATTATCAACATCGTCGTCACCATCATCATCATCATCATCATCATCATCATCATCATCATCATCATCATCATCATCATCATCATGTCTCTTTGTAATCACCCTGATCCAACCAGTTCACCCATTCGTGCATCCATCCATCCTCTCAATCATCCATTAGCCAATTATTTTAACAGGGGCACCCATTGCCTGTTTGAACAGTTGCCCCAACACAAGGCAACATCACAAACGGCCCTTGACAAAATACACTTCAATTTATCAATCAAACCAGGTGTGCCTCAGTCAATCAATCAATCGGTCATTCAATCAGTCAATCGTCCATTCAATCAATCAGCCCATCAGCATTGGAGTACCAAAGAAGCTTTTGCTGGTTTTTGCTTTTCCGACTACAAAGGAAGGAGCAGTCGTACTGTGTCATGCTCAAACCTGACGTGCACCTCTGCCAACCTCATTGGGAAATGGCGCTTTATGAGCGGTTAAGCACCTCTGACGACAGATGCATATGGCGCTATATAAATTGAACTAAAAAAGATGAAAGGGATGAAAAGAGGAAAGGGGTTCTTTGTCCTGGGATAGACTCTTTTGAGATGCAGAGATTAGTTATGGTTGTCTGTTGTGCTATTGTCTACCAAATGACAATCAATCATACCTCTTCTTTTCTTCTTCATCTATCCATCCATCTATTCATCCATATATTCACCCATCTATTCATCCATCTAATCATCCATCCATTCATTCATCAATCCATCCATTCATCAATCCATCCATCCGTTTATCAATCAATCCATTCATTCATCAATCCATCCATCATTCCATTCTTCTATCCATCCATAAATCCGTCACGATGCTAAATTCATTCGATTCATCTCCCTCTCGTACAAATCCAGCAGCAACAACAACAACGCCCTAACCGTAACTCGAACTCCTGGCCTAACATTGACCTGGATCATGTGATTGATGCCTCGTTGTTATTTCGCCAGGTAGCGGGAAGAAGCGAGGACACCTGCTGCCACTTCAAGACGATCGACGGCGCCATTCTCGACAATGACGACCTGATGACTGACGTCATCGACGACAATGACGATGTGAGTCACTTCATCGCAGTAGTCATTATCAGTGCTATCGTCATCATCGTCATCATCATCAGCTTTAGCACCATCTTGTGGCATGGCCAGAGATCATCGTCATTGTCAATAGTCTTCGTCAACAACGTTTTCATCATAGTAATCATTATCACCGTTATGATCATCATCATCATCAACAACCTCTTGCCGTCTTCCTCCAGATCATAGTCGTTTTCGGAAGTAAGGAGGACCGCGAAAACCTAATCGAAACCGAAAGCTCAGCTTCCGCGGGGTTTTCCGCAGGAAGCACTCCGAGGTTCCAGAAGGTTGTGCCGAGGCTGTCGCACCTGCAGACGCCACCGCTGCCTCCGAGTCTGCAGCTGCAGCAGAAGTTCGCAACTGGAGTGAGTCGTCATCACTGTTGTTGTTGTTCTTTCTGTTTCTGTTGTTGTTTTTGTTGATGATTATGATGATGTTGTTGTTGATAATGTTCTTCGCAAGAGTTATTTTTGAACCACGACTGGTCTCAACAGGCGTGCACGTTTGGCGACTCTCATTTGCAGTGCTATTCATTCATTCGTTCGTTCGTTCATTCATTCACTCACTTATTCGCTCACACTCATTCATTCATTCCACTCTGACCTTTTGACCTCCTCGATGTCCTTCTTAACCTTCTTGATGTCCTTCTTCTACCAGCCGAGGCAAAAGAGCAGCAGTACGAAAACTCCCGATCGTTTCAAGTCTCAAGATGAAATCTTCAGTTCCTTCTCGAGACTCGGTGCCAGGAAGAGTCTCGGAAACTCGCTCAGTCAAGACCACTGGTTCGAGGCCAGGCACAAGCTTCACAACAAGCAGGAACTCGAGGTAGTGATGATGATGACGTTAATAGTTGTAATGGTGATGATGATGATGATGATACTGACAATTGTAATGATGATGGAATTTTTATTTTAAATCCAAGACTATATATAAATAATAATAATAATAACAAAAACCGCTCCTTGAATTCTGACCTAGTGGTTGAGACCTTGGACATCAAATGGTTTCTGATGGGTGCTCGGTTCAGCCATAATGATATTTGAACTGTGGTGATGATAGTGATGGCAATAATGATGACGATGATGATGACGATGATGATGATGACGACGACGACGATGACGACGACGACTATGATGATGATGTGGTAATCATAATCATCATCTTCATCCTCTTTCAGGCTCTAGAAGACGTTAACAACAATAAAAGCAGCAGCCAGAACAACGTGCAAGGAGGTTACCTGCAGAATGACAACAGGTTTGTTTACCTGTTCGTGTTGTCATGGCGATAATGTATTGAAAATCAACCTTTTTTAATGATGATTTCTCCTCATCATCATCATCATCATCATCATCATCATCATCATCGTTCTCTTTATGGATTTTAGTCATGAAAGAAATGCTGGAATGCTGATTTAATTAAATTGCAACTAATTATAACCAATGCTAAAGTCAATGTCCCCATAACATAACAATTTCATTAAGATATTTAAATGACTCTGGCTGCTAATTACATAATGACTGGTTAATTGGCTGGCAGTCATTTAGTGGTGCTAATCGGGCTCTCGCAGACTGGGCTTCCACGATCTTATTGATCATCAGTATCATCAGATCATATAGATCATCAGAGGTATTAATTACGCAAATTCCTTGGAGCTAATGAGACTTGTGACATATTAATGAGGTACTAATTATGCAAATTCCGTGGGGCTAATGAGACTTATGACATATTAATGAGGTAATAATTATGCAAATTCCGTGGGGCTAATGAAGATGCGAGATGCGTGGGGAGAAATGTTAATTTGGAACACGTCCGAAGTCTTTCCAAATAAATTTTTGTAGGGAGTTGTTGATCTGTGAATTATTGTAATTTGATCGGAATTAAGCTCAATATAGATGACTTGAACTCTCCTTTCATCTTTTAAATTTGAAACGACATGCTCATTCTGCTTTCAGTTGGCCATAATTTTTAAAAATAAAATTCTTCTATTTGTAAAATAATAATAATAATAATAATAATAGCAATAATAGAAACAACGACAATAAACAAATTACAGAACTGAGTCCAACGAGCTTCCGGCCAATGATAATCGGTCAGAACCATCCAACATGTTTTCTCCAGCCAATCGTTCCAGTTCTTTGCTTTCCCTCGACCAATCGGCGGGAGCCTCTTTACCACCCGGTCCGCAAGTGTCAAAGATCGTTGGTTCGAGACCAAAATCGGCCGTGATCGGCTACCTCACAGAGTTCAGAGGTCACGAAGTTACCACCAGGAAACTCTCCAGAGAGGAGAGAGATCTCGATGACCCCGATAAGCAAGTTCCAGGCAATGACAGTGAGGTGAATTTGGAAACCTCAATCCAAAATTCCTCAGCTTCTTCACCATCGACACTGAAGAAGAAAAAGAACCAATCGAACGCGGTTCTGGCTCCATCCAATACCAGGGTCATCGGCAAGAAGGTGAACATCGCCCTGTCCAAAGGTGGAGCCGTCGTCGTTTATTATTCGAAAATATTTTCAACGAGCATTTTAATCAGTTCATTATTCGAACGACTAATTTATAACATCCGACCATTTAACAGTTAGTAAACACTCGCACAAAATTATGATAATGCACTCATTTGCATGCAGGCGTCTCCGGTCTGGGCTTTACCATTACCAGCAGGGACAACATGGTAGAATTGAACAGCCCGATTTACATAAAGAACATCCTCCCTGGAGGAGCTGCCCAATTGGATGGCAGACTCAGGGTCCTAGACAGGCTGCTAGCTGTCAGTGACCTAATTATTTGTTAATGAATGCAAATTTATTGGCTCAAAGATTCGTGCCATTTTAGGCTTCCTCGAAGTTTGCGCTACTAACAAAATGACCCGGATTGTCAATATAATTCTAATTATAAAGTCTCTGTTTATTATTATTATTATTATTATTATTATTATTATTATTATTATTATTATGTTATCATTGTTATTTTATTTTAAGAAATGTTTCATGATCACGAATATTAATGTCGAACAGATATTTACATGCAGAGATTTATATGCTAATTCTTGCCGTCCCCTCTTAAGCCCCCAAACTGAGGGAAATAAGATAATTTCCCCACCCTTAATGAAAACATGTCGACGTAATTGCCTCAGTTAGCTGTAGCTTTATTAATGACAAAAATAATTCTAGGTGATTTCAAGATTGAAGGTTGTTTTAAACATTCCCGTTACATTCATCAATTTATTAATCGGAGTTAACACCCGATGTCAAGGTGAACGGGGTGGACGTGTCCGACGCCAAGCAGACGGAAGTAACCCGGTTGCTGAGGCAGATCCCCGTCGGCAGCCAGGTGGAGTTACTAATCAGCAGGCAGGTGGATGACGACGCCGACGATGCCGGAGAGGGTGACGGGAATGAGGTACTGGAGGATGAAAGCGAAAACCCCAAACCAGACGAGTCTAGTTCCATTGCCAACGAAGGACACCCCGATCATTATCACCGCCAAAGTGGTGTCGGTGAATTCTGCGAGAGACCGAAGTACGGAGCTTATGATTTGAATTCTTCGAGGCAGCCAAGCATGACCAAGGAGATGGAAAAATTCCTGAGCAGCAGCTTTTCGCCACCCTATAATTCCCAGGAGACCATACCGCTGATGCAGCTTCTCCCTTATGGCTTCTGCAATCTGAAGCCACTGGTCAGAGACAAGAAATTTGTGGGGATGTTGATTAAGGCCTCTCCCTCTCTTCCAGAATTTCAGCTCCTGGAAATTGATGGACATCCTCTGACGTCAGACATGTCGAAGGAAGCCTGTGTCAAACTCATCGAGGTCGCCATCGACAAGGCCTGGTCCAAAGGTGGTGAAAAGGTAATGGCAAAGATCAACAGACCTTTGGAGTTCTTCAATTACCAAGAAGCTATGAATGGTACCAAATTGAACAGTGTTCATAATCAGCCCTCTGCTCGAATGTTGAGTCATACCTCTGCAGAAGCTGGATGGGGCATGCCTCCCATGCCATGCAGCTCTAAAATTCATAAAATACATGAAAAAGGCGAAGAGATCAGTCAGCCCCCTTCTAAATCTGCCCCTGCCACCCCTACGACTGCCAAGTCGGACCGACTTCCCCTGGCTGGCACGGAAGAGGCAGTAGCGACTGAGGAGCATGTCGAGAGGGAGGATGATGGTCAACAGGGAGGTTTGACTTTTGACAGGAAGGGTTTCGGTCGACAGAGCATGTCGGAAAAGAGAAAAGGACACGCAGACCCGAGGAACCTGGACTTCTACAGACAGATGAGCTCGCACAAGATCAAGCCGTCAAGTGATAAGAGTCAAGAAAATGATGGTGGCACATCTTATGGTGAGTACAGGGCAATGATGATGGTAATGATGATTACTGTCAATATTACTGTGGTACATGCCATGCCTTTATACCTTGTTTTATCAATCCATCACAACATCATTGTCCTCGATATGTTCTTACTGGTTTGAAAGTCAGCTGCAGTTTGATTGTTGTTGACATTTAACACGATCAATTTCGTCAGCGACATGAATCGATTGGTCTCCGTCGATTCATCACTTCCTCGTGATTGTAGTAGTCATACTGTCATCGTCACCGTCATCTATACTATTGTTGTTCATTGTTAAGCCACTTGGGACTCTAGAAAAGCAGCCAGAATGAGGAAAGCAGCCAATGCCACGTCAATGAGCAAATCTGAAATCCCACCTTCAACCAATAGCAAAAAGCAATACAAATCGATGGAGGAGCTGTCAGCCAATCAGGAACAGCAGGCAGTTGCTCCTTCGAAAGCACCAGACGTTTCCGATCCCAGCAGCAGCAGCATGAACGACCTTGACGTCCAAAAGGAAGGTCAGACGAGGGTTGCCGCTAAACCCTTGGAAAACCGTGACAACGGCCATCGTGGTATCGACGACGATCACCAAGGTCGAGCAGATGGAAGGAGTGTAAAGAAGATCAGCAGGCTTCGCAGGGGTGAATAAGAATCATTTATTTTTCAATCCAATATTGATTAATTATTTTAAAAATATGATCGTTAGTTTTAATGGTATCATAAGCGTGAAAATGTAACAATGGCCATTGTTGTTTTTAGACAAAAAGGCCATAACTCAGGAACACAAGAAGTTAATCTCTTACATGAAAAGGACCGTTGAAAACCTCAGGTAATGAGGGTCTGATCCCGGTGGTAACAAATTTCATAATGTAGTTCATGTCGATGGATTTAAATTTGTCATCGACAATGATGTCTGAATTTCCCGTGTCCTTCAGACTTTCACCCCAGACAGACACCCCGTACGGTGCAACCCTGACACCACCATTGAAGAATCACTCGGACTCACAAATTGATACCAAGCATCCTTACAGAGCGCCACTAATGTCAGATGGTGCAATTATCGATGGATACCCCGTCAGGGCAGCGTCGCCCGGCAGTGGCCAGACCCCTTCCCCCGACAAAGAACTGAACAAGAGCAAACCAACTTCTTCACTTAAGTTTACCTTCAGGTCGCTTCCAAAGAAGTTCTCCAGGTCTGTCTGGCCTTTCCATGTCACGAGGTTAAAGGTCACGAAGGTTGCGATGGTGGTCAAGAGGTCAGTCCCGATGGCATGCCTAGCGGGAGGCTTCAGCCCGAAGGGAAAGAGGAGGGATTGGTTGGTTCGATTTGAATGTCACTTGATTATTACTTAATTAATTATAAATTATTTATTATTATTATTACTATTATTATTTATTTGTCTTTGGTAGTGAGCTATTGGATTTCCTAATAGAAAATGAAGTCTAAAAATAAAAGTCTTAATATTCCTAATAGTCCAGCAAGACCATGTGCAACATTCAGTAATTCATTCATCAGCCATACATTCATTTCATTATGCCACTTCCTCTTTATTCATTACTTAGCGACAATCATTCTCCCACCAGGTGAATCATTCACACCTGAGCCAGGTGGATTCGAGGCACTTGAGGTGAGAGACAGTCATAGTTACCTGTTACTAACATTAACATCTTTAACCTGCTATGGTCACAATCATCATCATAATCATCATCTTCAAAGCTCGGATTCTCCACCGCCATCGTCGACTTTGTCATCCATGCACCAACATAAGACCCTCGCCCATGTCCCGGTCTTAAGGGTAGGGGAAACCTCCAACATATACAAAGATATTGCCCAGCAACGACAACAGCAAGAGGAGGAGTCGTTGCAAGAAAAACAGCAACAGGACTCCCCGCCATCCCAGTGGTTCGGGATCTCTTCCCGGGCCCTCGCAAGGGACTGGTCTCAACACCCTATGCAGGTCCATCTTCGCCAGCACTCCCAAGACCTCGATCGGCCACCGCTTGACCGATATGACCGAGCTCACTACACACCTCAACACCATCGCAACATGCACCTGTTGTCATCGCAACAGCATTGCCCTCAGCATATGCAACATGTTTACTCGTCTCCCCAACATCAGCATCGGAAATTTATCGACTCCGATTCGAACACCCATGGCTATGATTGCACCACTATCGTCCACCGACCTCAGAGGTCGTGCGATGGCTTCACCCAAACCCCTCCTGCAGGAAGAACTCTGACATCCATCTCCTTGAAAATGAGGCCCCACGACATCCTGGACTCTTGCGGAGTGCCCAGCCATGACTCTGCGGGCTTTTCTGGCCCTGGCGGTTATTACGGCAGCCACTCTTATTCACCTGAGTTGCAATACAGGACCTATCTCAGCCACGACAGAGGACCAAAGTACGTCACGACTCTGAGGGTGAACTGCGATGACGATGTCGGAGATTCACTTTCCCCGAACGTGGACGATTTTGATTTGCATCTCGTGCAGCCACCGAAACCTCAGAACTTCCACCAGGACATCGCATGGACGAGATCCGCACGAGTTTGACGACCGGCCTGGAAGACGCACGAGGATGTCGTACGATTGAACCCGACGTGCGTCGAGCATTTTGACAGGAAATGTAAGGTGATGATTGTGATCGGTCGTCATTCGACTATGCAATTCTTTCTTTTTTCATGTGTTGATTGGTTGTTTGGACTGTACTTTCAAACTATTCCTGTGCAGAGATTGCCAGTAACTTTTAGCCAGTTTCGTTTTTATTTCTAACTTTCATCATCACACCCATCATCATCATCATCATCATCATCATCATCACCGCCATCACTCGCATCTTCTTCATGACCCAGTAAGGGAGTTTTACTGGAGTTTTAACATATCTGTTGTGTGATAATGATATCTCCATAGCAACTATCAATAACACTCTTTATCTTTTTGGTGCCTACATTTCCAGAACGTGCAAACACAATGACATGGAATCATTTTTAGCAGATCTTGGATGTCGGCGTCCAATCATCGTAGACATCCAAGCCCACTTTAGGAACATGTGATATTTTGTCTACTTTTTATTGGTCAAGAGGTCCGGAGCACTTCCTCGTCCACTGGATTTTTATTCATCTTTTGAACTATTTATTTTCTATGCATTTCCTCGACATTGCTCTCTAGCTTCATTCATCGATAGGCTAACGTCGGTAAACGAAATTGTTATTATTGTTGTTGTTGTTGTTAGCGAATATGTTTTGGTAATTTTTGCTCTTATTAATTAACAAATCCTTGACCAATATCATTTGGTGCTACTTTCCTGATGCCGGTCCAATCAGGCCCTATTTTGTGATATCCCTTGAATTTTATTGGCTGCTACTATGATCTTTGTTGACATTGCAAAGTAATGCTGACTTGGGTCTCTGCTAAGATTGATTAAATATTCAGTAGGCAATGCAATTTCCTACAAAAGTAATTTATATTGTTAATTTTTTTTTTTTTTTAATGCCGGAAGCATCTCTCGGAAACTTCTCGTGGACGTTCGACCTTTTCTAAGTTTTTTTCTCCGCCTCGATGACTAAGAAGACGTTTATTGAGATTTCTGATTAATTAGTTGGACTAAGAATTTATTTGTACAAAGCAGCCAGTTGTTACAAACATAGACCTCTCCTCAATGTTTTCCTTTTGCGACGGGATTCCAACGACCCCGACCGACTTACGCTGAACATCCTCATCACCCCACTGAGTTTTCTTTAATTTTTAGCTTATCAGACCCCCTCCCCCTTATCGGCTCGAGGATGGGTTTTCTGCGGGTCGACAGTTCCAACTTCTTCGATGAGTGTGCTCGTGAAATGTTTGCCCTCCTTGCTTCTTTTTTTCTTTCCTTAATTTTTCAAACCGATCATAAATGTCTCAGATTGATTTTAAACATGATTGTCGAATTAGATTCAGAGACCGAGTCGATCGACCGCTCGCAATTTTTCTTTCTCGTGATTCTGCCGCTGCAAAATCTAATTTCACATCGTCGTCGTGACTCTTTACGAACATTTCATGTTTTCTGTTCTCTCCATCACGATCGTCGTGTTCTCTAAAAGTCTAATTATCGACTCCATCGAACCATTATCAATCATTGGATGTGCCTCTGTGTACCGGACGTCGAAGACCTGACGACGGTGACGGTTCTTACATCTCCCTATGGCAAATCAAACAGACCGACAAACCGACCAGACACTGCATGCTTCGTCGCACCCGTGCCTTTCCCCGCTCGGCTATACACGATTGAAACAATTGCTGTTCATAATTCGATTCACTTTCAAATCTTCCATTGTTTTTTATGGTTATTTTTGTACAGTCATCCCTAAAACTTTCCACTGTGGTCGAAGGTTGGCATCGTCGTAATTAGTCCTCGGGTACGGCCGGACGACGGAGGCCGAATCTTCGAGGAGGGGCGTGCACATGGCGAGAACGGCGAACCCCATTTGCCGGTCGGCGAGATTCAACTATCTTCCCCCTCGATGTATGTTAAGCCAGAAAATTTCCAACTCGAAATTTTGCAAATCATTAGTAATTGAAACTAATTGAGGAAGCTGAGTGTCATCCCAAAATTAAATGAAAGTGTATGAGAGATTGAATCACATGCAAAGAAAACAAACAAATGGTATGAAATTGCGTGTTGCGGTCGCAAAGGCGAACGGTGAAGGGGATGACATGACAATGTCGATTCACAACCGCAGTGTCTCTACGAAGTATCTTGGTCTACGAGCAGGGCCGACCGTTCGGCGTTTGCGAGGGTCAGCCCAAGCCCCACTGCAGAACCATCAGTCGTTTCATGCAAAGGTAGAACTCAAAGTACCAAAGATGATGAGAAGGGAGGCGGTGACTACCGACAGTCACGATCGAAGTGCTGGCACTGACAAATGATGGGCTTATCGTTGACGCAGACGATAGTAATGGCGACGGTGTTTCCGAATCTCGCGGAACCAACGTGCGACGCTCGTCGATGGCAATTTAATTAACCACTCTGAAATAAAATTAAATGAACTCGAAGTGGGCGAAGACAATTCTAAGACGTCGCTCGGAACGAAGGTAGTCACGGTAACGGAGCCGGCCGACGGCACCGCTAAAGACCCCCGCGGTCGGAGACTTCGGCGAAACCCCCAGAGGAGATGACATCGGATGCGCAAGACCAAACTTCAAGAGGTGCCGTGACCTTGGCCTTCGGAAGATGCCCTCATCTTTCCACCTCCATCCCACCCCACCCCCAACATCTGGAAAAGTGATTTTGATTGACAAAGAAAGCTGGGATAAAAATCCATCCAAAACTGAAAGGAGAACGGACGTCTTTGAGCAAAACATGACGACACTGGTGACGAGAAAGTGGATGACCGTGAAGTTTTACCCATCATAATCGATAGACTCTTTGCTCGACGATAAAATCACATTCACAGGTACACTGGACAAGTGTCAGCCACCTCATCCGCTCGTCATCTGTCCATCCACAACAGTCAAATCGAAATGCAAATTATAGTAAGGAAATAATGAGGAAGTACGAAATTACATTGATAATCGATAACCAACATGAAAATTATAATGCTTATGGCAAATGAATAATGAGTGACAAATAATAATGGTAAGATTAATAATAATAATAATAATAATAATATTTACATAAGGCAATGTCAATTCCTCATCTGCCAATTATTTGCTGCCAAAATGGCTTCACCAATTTACAGCCATAGAATCAGGATGACCTCCAAATGACCCAATAAGCGCTCGACACCGAACGCTCATCCGCTCAAAAGTGCGCACTCAAACACTCACAGCAAACTCCCATATGCCTCTCGACAAAACGAGTCGTCCGAAATCGAAGGACCCCAAAAAATCTCCCCGGAAGTACGTTCACGAATCGGAGTCGAGTCTCTTGAGAGAGGTTCCGACCTGCTTCTTGGGGCTGACCATCTTCTGACGAGCCTCCTGCCTCCCGATGCCCTTGTGGTCGTACGAACAATCGTGCTGCTCGGGCAGGCGATGCAACTCGCAGAATATGTAATCTGCACCGCAAACGATGACGATGGGGAGTTACTTTGCGTATCGGTATCCATGGAGCATTTTAGTGGAACATTAATGCATCATTTTGCAAAATCATGTGCATGCATAAATCGCTCTTGCCCCAAATGCATTGGCAACTTCAAACTGGAAATTATATAAACGTTCGGAGATAAATTTATCGGCAAATATGACGCGGGTCGTGAACGAGAATCGTTCCGGGCAGAAACGAGCCGCAGTTTTATTTTGTTATTGTATACATGATTTACTCAGCCCCTCTTAACCGACCAACCTCCCCGACGGTCTAATGGAGCAACTCACCGCATTTGCATCGACCCAGTTCACAGGCAGCCAGGTCAAGTTTGCACCTGCATTTGTAACACTTCCTCTTGTTCTTCTGAACTGATCTCTCCGGTGTCAGGCAGCCATCATCGACAGGTGATGTGTCGGTGCTGGAACGACGACGACGATGATGATAATGGCAGCACTGGCGATGATGGCGATGGTAATGTCAAAGGTTACTATGAGTAGAGCCAAAGAGAATGTAATCAATAACACACGAGCATGGGATGGTGAAGAGTTTTACACACGAGATGACTATCACAATGTCCGACCCGACCTACGACGTTGTCACTGTTGACATCATTCGAATAAGATTGGAATAATCTCGACAAAATGAATCATCACCACGAAACCTTTTTTCCAAGGTCTGAATGTCTGGCATCAGGTCTAAGTCTCTGCTCTTGGACTTGCATGGCTCCACATCTTCGACGCCGTCGTCGGAAGCCCCCTCGACGTCTTTAGAAGTCTCGGACATCGTCTTGGAATCCTGATTTCCGGGGTTGCTAGAAGTCATCTTGATCTCGTTTTGGGGGTTAGACGAAGAAGAGACGTCGACCTCGGACTTGCCGACCTCTGCCTCCGTCTTCGCGCCCTTCGTCGGCCACTTCGTAGGAGAGTGGGAAGCCAGCGATAAGGAACTGTTGGCTGAAGGATGGTTTGGAGAGGCTGGTGAAGAAGTTGAGTTGATTTGGTAGTGTTTTCGTAATTCTCTGATTTTCACAAATTAATCGTGATACAAATCTAAACTAAAACAATAAAGTCATTTGCATGAGATTCATGCTCGAAGATTGTAAATACCTTAGCAAAGTAATCATAAGAAATGCTATTATTGTTCCATTATATATAACAGCATTTACCAGGCGTCACGACGACTTTCACTGGATTGGACGGTTGTGCTGATGATGATGAAGAAGGGGAGGAGCCAGGAGAACACTCTTTTCTCTTTAGCATCTCTATTTTAATTTAAAATAATTTTCAACAAAAATAAATTTGATTTTATTAATCAAAAAAGTAAAAACATAATTAGTCAATTTGAATCATTTGCTACTTGAGAAAGACCACTTTTAACATAAATGCAAAAGCATTCGTTGAAATCTGACCTTTGTAACACTTTGAACACAGCCCTGAAGTCTGGGTTGACCTGATCAGTTTGATGACATTATCATTATATTGTTAATTAAAATCATTAACTGACATTAATTAGTGAACTTTTATTTATTTAGCCAGTCTTTCGAGTGCCTTATGTGTCTGAATAGGAAGTGAAGCACTTTTTAATCACTCCATCATTTATATAGCGCCCCTGTCCAAAGAAATTAATCTTCATCTCAACAGCATTAATTAAGACTTCTTCAATGGGAACACTTACAAGTATGAAGCAAATACCTCTTGCGGAAGAACTTAGCGAACGAAACCTTAGAGTAGAAGCCACGGCGATTATGCTTTTTGACGCACAAAGGCAGAAATAAGAGCCTTAAGTTTAACCCGGTCGCGATAATAATTTCCTTACCCCCAGAATCCGCAAGGGCAGAGGGGTGGCTCTCTGTTAGATTCAGCCATCGGTTCAATAGATATCGACAAGACAACTTTTTGGGGTCATGTTCAATTTGTTCGAGATCGACATAACGAACGCGGGGTGCCTAAGACACGACAAAAGCGCAAACATAAAAGGGTTAACAAAAGTTATGAATTTCCAAACAAAAATAAATCAATGTTCTGCTATGAAACTCTGGTGATCTTCCGCAGCAAACTTCAACGCTGGTTCATTTTTTTTTAATGTTTTCCTTAAAAATAACCAAACATGGAGGCGAAGTTACATGATGAGGAGGCTTATTTTCCCGTGACCTTTATGCATAAATATGTTTTTACGTCTCAAATAAATATCTCTAACAAAATGCTTATAATGCTTGAAAGTTATGTATAAATAAGAAAATCAAAATTCTAAAATAAATTTTAATATTCTAATCGAGTAATAATCTATTCGAGTACAATTTATATTTTATCATTATAAAATTATTAATACTAAATGCATTTCATGGTGTTAAGTCAAATTGCCGACAAAAATTTAATTTGCTATCGAATGTTTGTTCAAAATTTGTACACTTAGGGAGTGCTTACACATGGTAGTTTTTCGGTTTCACGAAGCGAATATTGGAATACGATAACATGCGTTAAAAGACTTTACCTTTGAGCTTGCCGTTGTATAACTTGCCGTTAAGTCACGGCATAAAGAAAAACAAAATATTTGCTCGCTTACAATTTCGTTAAATTTCGTTTTATCTTGAAGTCAACCTAAAACGTTCCCTCAAAAAATTGATTTCCTAAACCGTAGGAAATGTATAAGTTTCAGCTGGCATTTTGTCTAATCCTTTGGTCTGCTGAAACGTGGGCTGCCAGCGTTGGAATTATTGAGAACGAACGAAATGAAAATATTCAAACACCGTTTCCTTTTTGGATTGTCCTTGTTGGATTCTCACTTGTCCTGGTAACAGTTTCAGTCTGCTGTGTGGATTCTAAGAGAAGAAAACTTAAGAAACGAAACGGTAATGTCCTTTTTGACCACTGGATTTTTGTTTCCTCCGATATTTCTGGTTGTTATAAAGCACGCTGAGATGAATTGACCTTCTCATTCGCTTCAAATAGATTGAATTCATTTCAAACCGTTCTCAACAAATGTTCTCTTGCAGTTATTTTATTTTATTTTTATCAAAAAATTGTACCAGTAAGTCTGCGATTTAAATACTGTCGATATCAGTACGACTTGGTCATATCACTCCGAAGTAGACGAAAACAGAATTTCTTTTACCGATTGATTGTGAAAACTCAAACTTCCGCGGATATAAAATCGTCAACTTCACTTTTACAGCGAAGGAAAACTCTGGTGACGAGAATGTGGAGCAAGTTGGTACAGAGATTCGTCATCCTCTGCACGAACCAAACCCTACGGTGAGGGTAAAACACACTGAATCATATCAGAGTATTCACGCATTAATATTATTTTCAGCCAAACATACACGACTAAGTTTAACAGACCACTTTCTATCAACAATTTTTTTATATTAACTTTTCAAACGCGCGAAAGTCACTGAGCGCCGAAGCTGACTGATCAATTGTTTCGGTAATTTCAACCGTCTTCAGAGCCTCATTCCAGAACTAATATAATATTAATATTAACGTTAATATTTACATATCATTAACTACAACATGACATATTTTCGTTTAAATTGTTTTATTAAAATAAGCTCGGCTTTTAGAAAAGGCTCTTTTTTCCAACCATTCGCTTGTAGTGTTTTAAATACGTCCAAACATATTTGATCATCCCCGTTTTATATTTATTAACGTCCTTCCAATTTAGGCCAGCGAAGCCCAATTTTCAGGAAGTACGCTCCAGTTACGAGCTGAGGCCGGGCGGTTGCAGAAGACAGCAACAGGAGAGATGGAAGATAAGTTCAATCCGGAAGCAGGGAAATGTCGAAATGGAAAATTTGTCCAGGTGAACGAGGTGTACGAATTCATGTGCGAATGTATTTTAAGCGCATGGAATTCATCACCTTGCTCAAAACATATTTTTAATCTTTTATCTGTCCAAGAATTGATTTTCAATTATTGTTGAACTCTCGATTTTATTGGAAAATTTCGAAATCACTTTATTTTCAAATCGTGATTGAAATTAATATGGTTTCACAATAAAAATCGTTTGAACAACAATAATTAATTTGCAGAAAGAAAAAGAGTCCTTCAGGCAGACTGCAAGCAACGAATCGCTAAACCAAAAAGGTGGCAAACTCTTTTCTAATTAATCTTTCAATCTTAATATTTTATAAATTCATTCGTTTATAAATTGTTTCATTTTAAAACTCTAGGAATAAATGTAAAACAATTTAAAATAATCATCAGTAAAAATAAATTATTTCGTATTCGCCAGACGAAAACAACGCCAAGCTGATCGCCTTGGAGATGGTCAAGCGACAATACGAGAGACTGCAGGCCGAAGCCGAGCGTCGCTGCAAGCAAATGAGTCCCGGTAGCGCTCATCACATCCAGAAATCAGGAAAGAATCAACTGACGCCTGGAAAAATGGAGCCTTCTCTTCCAAATTTGTCGTCGCCGATCCACACGGGATCTATTCAGCCCGACGTCAGCTCTCTCCAGCAAGTACTGCTCCAACAAGCGAGCATCCACTGGGAAGATGAGTCGACCATCGACACTAATCTCTCGGAGGCTCGTAAGCTCAGATATTCGAGATCCTTCGAGGCCTTCGGCAATCAAAAGCAGCAGCTTGCTCCCCCGCTGGCTGCGTCCAACTGTCCGACGGTGTGCCGAAGTTCAGAACTCAGTAAAGACGTTCCCGTCGTAAAAGTCACAGGAGAAGGGTTGAAATCATCCAGCGGGGCAAAGTCACGCCCCGATGATCTCAAGGACACCAAAAAGGAAATCATCGTATCTGCAAAAAACCTCGAACAAGCCAGGATCGAACAAGTGAACTCAACTCGTTACGACCAAGTGATGAATGGACCTTCCAGTAACTCATCATCCACTCAAGCCATCAACGGTTCCATTCCAGAGGCCGTGTGCGATTTTGAAAACCAGATCGATAAGGAATTCACTGACGTCATGGAGGAGAGAATGCTAGCCAGAGAGAGGATGGAGAAGCTGAGAGCTTACTTCAAGAGCAAGGCCAGTCAGCGATCAGTGACCAACATCAGGCTGAATGGAAATCAAGAAAAAAGTGCAAACAAAGGCGTAGTAACGCAGCACGGCGGTGCCGATAAGTCTTGCAGGCCGATCGTCTACGTGAGCCAAAGTAGTTCCGTTCTGACCTCGTCTAAACCAGTCCCTGAATCGAAAAATCGCACTCCTGTAAAATCCACCTCGGTTGTGCTGATATTGGGCAGACAGGAGGAAGACAATCCAACGGAAGAAGACCGCACGAGGCGCAGTATTTCGGTGATTAGAAAAAGTCCCGGGATTTCCCGAGAACACGAAAAAGTGTTTCAGTTTCGCATTCACGAGGAGATCAAACTGAATGAAATCGAAACTTTCCGTTGCGAAAATTCCACTCGTCCCGCGGACATTCTGACGACCCTGTCGGACATTTCCATCTCACAATCTCCCGAGAGTTCAAAGACGAAAACCCCCGGAATTTCCAGTCCATCCACTTTCTCAAGCAAAGGTCCAGGCAAGGATCAGATGATCGACCACGAAGTCCTTTCCGTCTACCACACTCCAGATTCCTCCCCCGGTCGACTGAACTTGAGACCGGACACTCCCTACAGACAGGGGCTGCTCTTACATCCTATGGACATGAGTTTTTCTCCACACCTGATCACCATAGATCTCGATGACTACCAGTCAACTATTGAAGAACAATCAACTTCAGGAGCGACCGACAACCACGGAGCTGAGGAAACCAAGGTGGAACGAGGGGCAATCGAGGGTTTTGCCGAACCTTTGACCTTTGAGAAGTCATCGGAAGTGCCCTTGTTGGTCACGACGTTCTCTTCAACTTCTCCTATGGAAGTCGTAACTTCTTCGGTTGTCA
The DNA here is from genome assembly GCA_011800805.1 of Hirudo medicinalis. Classification (NCBI taxonomy): domain Eukaryota; kingdom Metazoa; phylum Annelida; class Clitellata; order Hirudinida; family Hirudinidae; genus Hirudo; species Hirudo medicinalis. Next base: position 313,639 of record MPNW01000126.1, read on the forward strand.
ATGACAACGGTGACGCCACAACAACCAAGAAAGTCAATGGATTGACTGGGTCGGCTGGTCTGAATCCGATGCCTCCTACAGCACTCTCTTCGTTAATACCAACGTCGCCGACGTCGTTACCACCACCGGCTGCAGCAGCCGAAGAAGCAGCACGGCCTTCAAATCTTTCGGTGCCCCTCATGGAATTTTTCCAAAGACTTTCTAATGAAAAATCTAGTAAAGCAGAAAAACTGGTCATATCGAGAGATGAATTAGTAAAATCGAACAATCCCTCGTTGGGATTGGGCACTTTAGGTCATGACCTTAAAAGGTCAAACAATACCCTGGAGGAAGCTCAGGTCACGGATGGAGGTCAAGAAAGACCAACTCACGTGGAAGAAATTACTAGAGAGTCAGAAGCGAATGACATGGCGACGGAACCCGCCTTGAACAGTTTGGAGCTCACGTTCAACCCAGAAATAAGTAACATCGAGGGCACATCTCTACTGCTGACAGTAACACAGGATTCAAACTTCACGGACCAAAACAATGTCACAATGTGTGACGTCAAGGTCGCCCATCCACTCAACTCTGGCACGGTGCTCCAAGAAATGGCTACATCGGCTAGCCAGTTATCGCTGGCTACTTCGACCCCGATCTCCAAGTCAGTCCAACCACCCGATCACATATCTGTCGACATGAACGATGCCTTCATACTTCAGTATTCGCAGTTTTCTGCCGGCAGTGTCTCTGCCGCTCCTGACACTCCAGTGGTGCGTGCGGCTGACCGTTCTTCGGCTTTATTGCCTCTCACCGAAACTGAAAACCATCCCTTAGTATCGCCCCCTGTTAAGACCACGGTGGGGCCAGGCTTTGATACTTGCCAGAGACAGAAAGGTCAGAATGAAGCAGACGATTCGAGTTGCTTGTCGTCGCGTGTTCGTGAGATTCCATTAAAGTCGTCACACCCAAGTGAGCAGCCATCGTTACCACAGAGAGAGGAGAATAAAACCATGGATGTCAACTTATTCCGTCCTCGGTCCCCTCAGCAACCCGAGGCTCAAGCGGGACAACCAGCAACTCCACGGTCAGTTTCCAAGTCGTTAGCAACCAACTCAGTTTCAGATCTCCAACAGAAGCTGAACAAACGCCGGCTATTATTGTCCATTGACAGCTGGAATGACCAAGAAAGATTGCTTCCAACTTCTCCTTGTAATACTGACTACTCAGTCGACTTGAACTCGGACAAATGCTGTGATTCGGCTAGCCGCAAGTCCTCGGCTAAAGTCTGTGCTGAGACAGTTTCCCACAGCTGTGATAACAGTATTCCAGTATTGGTGACTTCAACTGCAATTGAAATGACTGCGGCTATCGCGACTACATCGACTCCTGCAACTGAGAAGTCGATTGGTGAACAATCAAAGTCAGCTACAAGCGAAATGCAGATGAAAACTATCGACTCTGGCGTTCAAATACCGGAACTTAATGATTCAGAAGAGATGGCGACAAGCGCTTCACTTAACACAGCAGCCGACGCAACGAGCGCTCGACCGACGCTGCCTATCTCGGCCACAGAAACTGTTTCCACACGACCGAAACTTCTGGAAATTCCATCTGTCGAGAAATATACGAAGGAAGAGAGTGGAATACCAGAATCTCGAGCAGACAACACGTTTAAGCGAAGCAAGCCGAAGAAACTCAACGACTCCCCTCCGTCCTCGTCTTCTTCTTCATCGTCAACTCTTCCAAGGTCATCAGAATCATTTTCATCATCGGGTGCCAGCATGCCCAATCTAGCTAAATATCAGCTTTCAAATATCGCTCGAGCGGATCCAAAACATACCGAGCGTTCGACGTATTACAATAAAAGAGTTTCCGCCATGACTGCTGCTGAATTCGAGAGTTCAAAAGGTCAGAGGTCAGAAATGGACAGACTGAGGAGGGTCGGTTCAGCCGGGGTCAAGAGATCGGGGACGGACAGGGTTTCGCTTCAGCAGCAGGATCCGGAGAGATTGGAGCGGCTGTACGACGACGTACAACAACGTCTGCAACGGAAACTAAGGAACATACAAAGGCAACAAGAATGTAAACAACAACAAGAACAGCAACAGCAGCAACAACAACAACGTGGATGCATGGGTGAACCACTCCAATGTGGTCATTCGTCCAAGAACCTCTGCAGAGAGTACAAAGTTCCATCTGCGCAGGATTTGAACCCGCGACCAGCGGCACAAGACTTGAAGAGCCAACAAAGCAGGAGACCGTGGTCGGCTTTCGGCTCCAACCGCTTGGGTCTCTTTAGCGACCTCGCTCTAGTGGCAAATTGGGAGGGCTTCCCCCTGACCCTATTGGAAAGATACGCGCCCGAGCGTTTCAGTAGAATGCACGGTAGCGGAAGTTCCAGCAGGGATGATAGATGCAGATCTTATCCCAACCGAAATGCCCGGTTTTGAAGCCACGGGCTGCCACGGAGATGGACAACACGAGGGTCTCAGAGGGAGGCAAAAGAATCCATTCATCTCCGGTGAATTACCAGCACAATTCACCTCCTCAATTCAACTGACGAGATCGGTTCAGTACGATTACAAAACTAATCTTCAAATCCTATCTTTTTATGCATTTTTGTAATAATAATTTGCTATAATTTTTCGTTATTTTCGCAATTTATTCGATTTAATCGTTCAGCTTCAAATCGTCGGAGCCAATTCTCTTTTTATGATTTACCTTTCAATCACCTGATCGGCTAATTAAGTTTTTGATCGGCCGCATTCGAGAGATATTTTTGCACCGACCACCCGGAGCGTCGAACGTAGACTGATAGCGACTTTCCGATGTCCACCTTTCATTGCTCGGATAAAATGATTTTTTTATTTTTATTTTTAATAAATAATTTTTCAGTCGCATTTGCAGTGAAATAAACGAATGCAATAACAATGCTGATGATGATGGTGGTGGTGGTGATGATGGCGATGATGGCGATGATGATGATGATGATGATGGTGGTGATGATGATGATGATGATGATGATGATGATGATGATGATGATGATGATGATGATGATGATGATGATGCTGCGCGGTTAGTAATTAGAGTCATTTGATGTCATTGTTGCACTATTAACAATGTTTAATAATATTGTTATTATTATTTTTATTTTTGTTAGTATCATCATCACCACCATCATCATCATCATCATCATTATCACTATTATCGTCATCACATTGTTTTATGATTGGAGAATTTGCCATCTATCATTTTCCTAATAATCATTATCATCATCATGATCATCATCATCATCATCATCACATCACCATCACATCAATATTATTAGTTTTTCGAAGCTTCAATGTGTCCGTAACATTTGAATGCCTCGTGACGTCACCGCCGGTGATTGGTCCCATTGGTCAGTGCTTGAATTCGATTGACTTTGTTTACAAAGAGCATATCTAATTAGCATATCATGAATAATTATATTTTCTAATTAATTAATTAATTATGAACAGCTGTAATCAATTATGCTCTGGCTTAATTTAATCGCCGTCGCCGTCGTCGTCATTGTCGCCGCCGCCGCCGTCGTCGTCAGAAGCATCCTCAGCATCTTTTGAACTTGGCTCGTAAGTCGGTTCGTCACTGATTTATGATCTCGATTCACGTTTGGACACCGTTGTTGTTGTTGTTGTTGTTCTTTGGATTTCCTGCCTCTGGATGTCCTTCCACCATGACGACTGAATGAATATTTTAAAATACTTTTTTGGGCTGTTACTTACGTTGTAAGTCCTCTGACTTGTTGTTCCTCTTCTGGTGAATGAATGAGGTGTTAATAATAATAATGATGATGATAATAATAATAATAATAATAATAATAATAATAATAATAATAA
>MPNW01000126.1:324998-330868 GCA_011800805.1 Hirudo medicinalis
AGCAACAAATGTTGCTCCAACATCATCTGGAACAGCACGGTCGTCAAGTGTCATATAATGATTCATTTCTAAACAACGACACCGAGAAAACCTTCTGCGGTTACATCCTGTTGCAACAACAACAGCAACAGCAACGACAAGGTAAACCTTGGGCCCTACCGTGTTACAGACATCATGACTTCGCGTCAATGCAACAAGATCATTACTGTCAGCGTCATCATCATCAGCAGCAGCAGGAAGAGGAAGACGGAACCAGAATCGATTCCGACGACTCGCAGTCGACTTGCATCGAGGTTGACGTCGACGACGACGACGACGCCAGCGGCCGACACATCGACGACGGTCGCCTTGACAACCCTAGGCCACCGACATCGCAAAGATCGCTGACTGATGACTCCTGATGCGATTCGTGTGCTCCAACATCTGATGACTTTATCGCCATCATCATCATGTCAATCAATATCATCATCATCTCAATCAATAATATCATCATCATCATCATCTCAATCAGCATCGTCATCTTTGACTATCAATTAACTTGTGTCAATCTCCGAAGCGAGTGTGACGTCACCTGAGAGGGGAGCGATTGGATTCTTCTTTCAAATACATTTTCATAGCAACCGAATCGTCATCCGAAAGCCTGTTTACCAAACAATCGGTTGTCATAGTGACGGCATTTTGAGTTATCGGTTAGACAATGAATAAATTATGTTGATGTATTTCCAATTTTAACAAATTACATTTGTTGTGTTACCTCAAAAATCCATAAGGTTTTAATATAAAATTAGCAAGTATTTTGCGGAGTGCAGCAATTACATTGAAGACCAAATTAATAGCCTCACGTGTTGCTAAATAGATTAAAGAATATTTTTAACAGTTAAAATAGCTCATTTAATTCAAAAATTGTCTTTTTCATAAAAAAAAATACAATATGCGATATACTTTAAATGTAAATAATTTTAGTCTATCAAGAGCACTTTTTATCCAAATAGAACCGTTGTTAGCCACGATTAGAAGAGGCAATTATCCGGGAGAAAATGTTTTCGATCCGAATTTTTGACATTTCCTGTGACGTGGAGGCATGTGATTGGTAACCATAGAACATATTGGACACCAGACAGGTAATTCGATGCGCATATGAGTCAAACGAGCATCTAGGACAAAGACCTCAGCAGCGAATTCTTTCGGACGTTCTCGGAACATTTGAAACGACTGATAACATGCTTCGAGGATACGAATTCATGGTGACTTACTTTCCCACTAACTACCAAAGCACTAGGAACGCTACAAGCAGAGTTTATTCCATTTGCTTGCAGGGAAGGGACGAACTTCACGTCTGCTCAAACTATCCAATTTCCCTTAAATTAACAGACACCTCTTAAAATAATAATCTCTTAATGGAAATTCAGGGAAAAGGCATAAATCCCACATGGCATCATCTCCATTCCAAAGGAAAGCATATCAACAGACATAAATATTTCCAAGTAGGGGAATAAACCCCTAGGACCAACAACACTTGAGTTTTCCAATAACTCAGTGAGTAACAATCAAGACTACCCAAAACTCAACTCCTTAGGCAACTCCTAACCAACTGACGTGTCTAGCATTCACCCCGACAGCTCAGAATTGACACAATGTCTACGTCGATGTCTAGATGCCTGAAAATCTAACCCTCTTTAATTGGTTCAAGTTATACCTTCAAGCATGTATCCTTAAATTCCTCGAAAACTGTAATTAAAAAATTAATTGGGTATCGTGATGTTTGTTGAGTCAAGACAAAATACAAGGTATCAAGGGTTTTTCTTGGATGTCAGTGCAACACAAACCATCGAAACATTTCAAATTAGAGTTCTTAGATACCTCGCCAATCGAGAAAATCTGTAAATTGAAATACAAAAAACCATTTTAGGCATGCCAGATGTGAATGGTTTCAAAATTAATGACAATGATTTGTAAATTCCCTTTCAATCATTAAGCACATCCCGTCAATAGTTCCTAGTTAAGAAAAATCATACCGGCTTTCACAGCTCCATCTACTTCTTCTTGAAGATCTGAATGCCGATTTCGTAAAACACGGCAGCCATACCAAAGACAGTACCAGTCAGAACAAATAGATTGGTGTACTTGTCCCTCATTCCCATCTTCTGCCAGACAAACAAGCCATCGTTTTTCTGTCAAAAAATGTTCAGTTAATTAATTTCATGTTTGTTTCATTACAGATGAACTACTAGGTACCTAGTTGAAATATAATCTAAAGTAAGATGTTTTCTGATGAAAATAAAACCCATCTGGTCTAGTACAGATAATCAATTTGCTGGTAAAAATTAGGTATGTAGAAATTGTAGCCATTTCCAAGACAGTCACAAAATGGTGACATCAAGCTGGACACCATCATTAAAGAGACAAACTCAAACTTGGAAATAAAAACCAGAAATTCTTATAATTTCAGCAGTCATATGTCCACATCTTCCAAAAGATTCAGTGGAGACATAAATTAAATTGTCCGCTCAACAATAATAAATTGACGAAAAAAACCATGATGCACATCAACAAATAACACATGGAACTTCAAGATGAAATAATAATCAAACCAAGAAAAGTTTCTGCAACTCAATGATCCTCTGGTAGCTCTTGTTATTGGGAACTTCTCCAAGAGGAAGTTTGCTCCCTGATCCTGAGATGTGAGCAGAAGGGGTTGCTGGAGCCGAGGTGAAGGTGGCATGGGGCTGGGTGCCAAAGTTCTGGGGCTGGGTACCTAGGCTCAGGGGCAGGTCAGCAACGGGGTGCACTTTGCTGCTCTCGAACTTAAACATGGTGGCCGTTTCCTTGCTTGGTCGGACAAGAGACTGGTACAAAAACAAAAAGTACATTATCCACGTGTTCGGCTAGCAATAGAAATTTTATGACAAATTAAGGCAACAATTTTGACCCATTAAATGATAGTCGCTGAGCCTTATAATCCGAACTTTTTCATCAGTCCTAAACCAAAATCCGCATCATGCAAACAAACGTTTAATAATCATCAAAAATTAAACCTGCGCCTTCGAATCTACAAAATGTTCAACGCCTCCCGAAAAAATCCCAAACTTAAACACCATCGCAGAAATATTTTACCGAATCAAGAATCCTGAATGTCAAGTCAACGCTCAACCTTGATAGCACGCATTTATGATATATTAACGGTAAACTTAAATTTAAATTATTAATGATTTTTGCATAAAAATATGTAATTATTTTAACTATTTTATTTTGTATAATGATCAAATGTTAGTTTCATATTGTTTGTTTAAATTTGTATATTACATCTACTAATATTTATTTACTATCGATAATAAATAATTCTATGAAACATTATTTCAAAAGTTATGAAAAATGATATTACATGTTGCGATTACTTATCTTTGGCAAAAGCAACGAACGTTGTTTGGGTTTGTGTTGAACTTAGCTGATGCTCTTCTAATTTTGTGCAAATATAATTGACCATCATTTGCTAGAGAATTGACTAAAATTATTGATAATGTTTAATCCATGGAGTGCACCTAATTCTGGTAACTCGGGAGACCAGAATTCTCGATTTCCCTATGTGCCACCATGGACTCAGTTTTTTCCACAGCCCAATTGGTTCAATTCCGGTGCTCCAGGTGCACCAAACTTTAACTTCAATATGATGCCGACTATGCCAGTGCCACCTGTCTTCATGGGAGGTTTCCAGGATGTGTCCCGCCTGCCCAACCGCCCCCACCTCCTCCAAGCTCTAACCCTCCACCCCCTGAAATGCCGAAGAGCAATCCACCACCTCCACCTCCGCCTAGTCATCAGTCTTCTGATTCCAGTAACTCAGTAAGTATTTAGTTTGTAAGCTTGTTGCTTTTAATTAAGACTATTAGGATATTAGTTGTACAATAATTTAATTAGTTAATGATCATTAGTTAATAATAATATTTGTGTTGTAGAATAGCAAAACTATGGACTTTGAAAAAGAATGGCAGAAGTATCAGGAATCTCTTCAAACTGAACCGCAGAATCAGCCGCAGAGGTTGCAAATGCCAAGCAACAATCTTCTAGGTATGACAATGATTTTTTAATCAAATCAAATCACTTATTAGCAAGTAGTAATAATTGGATATTTTAATCAAGCGGTTTAATTAAATTGTTAAAAACTGGGCAGAAATTATGACCATTAATATTCAAAATTAATTCTGCGATTCAACATTCTGCAGACAACCCAGAATTGAGGGATATCATTGCAGAAGAGGAGAAATTTAATGTCCAATTTAGTGATTGGAAGAAGCAGTATGATTCTTGGAGGGAGCAGAATAGAAGTCAGTTTTTGTTTTCATTATTCAAATAATGGGCTTTCTAACAAATAAAATAATGGAATAATTTATTTATGCTATGTAATTTAAAAGCATGTAAATTATATGTACCAACCTATAAAAAGGCTTTCTTGGCCTCGCCCAAATAACGACAAACACTCTGGCTTCTAGTAACATGTCAGTAATATAACAATAACATATCAATAAAACAATTTTTATTGCTAACCTCAGATCACCCAGACAGGGACCAGTTTTGCCAGTATGAACGGCAATGGCAGCAGTACGAGAATCAGATGCTCGAGAAGCAGGCCGAGATAAGACAGAGAAAGGAGCAGAAGATCAAGTCCCTTCAGCCTAATCCTCAGACTGCTTCTAGATCGACTCTCCCATCTTTTCAACAACCGGAGAACGTTTTGAGGGGGCAGCCACCCTCATCATTTGCCAACAGGCAGATGCATGAGATCAGGCCTCCCCCTAGTCAGGCTCCGCCGGTTGTCCCCCAACTTCCCCAGAGATGGAGTCAGCCCGGAGGAAAAGGTGATCAGGTTAATTTCGGGCAAGATATTAATCAGAGATTTCAATCTACAGGTGATCATCCTTGCACTGATTGTTTGTGTCATATTAATTGCTACTATCTGATGCTGCTTCATTTTTTGTATTGCTATATGGTTGTCAAAAGCCTGCCCATTAGCAGCTGCAAGCTTTTAAGATATTTTAAGTGAAGTGCTATGGCGTGTCTTACAAGATGATGTCAGTAGTATGAGAATATTCTTAAGATTCCTTGGATTGCTTCAGCCTGTGCCATGATGTTGGATCTGCAGTAGAAAATTAACTTAATTTATATTCAAATTCATGATTTCTAATGCAACTGGCTAGAAGCAAAACTTTCTAAGGATCTTGCAATGTAATACTATATTTGTAATTTAGGAGTACATAAGGATTTAGATTAAAGTTATATCTTTATATTTATCTTGTTGCATAGACCATAATCCCTTTGTTGCTTGTTTTCCCAGAACATTTCCAACAACAACAACAGCAGCAACACCATTACAAGCCAAGCGTTCCACAAATGGAGCCACAAAGACCCGCTTGGCAGAGGCGTCAAAGACCTCTCCTAGAGACCCCGGCTGAACCGCTACTCGGAGCTCATGTTTCCTCACCTTTCCCAAGACTACCAGGCAACAGATTCCCTTCTAATTATCAAGGCTCTTCGAGAATGGCCAATATCAGATACAAACCACCTGAGCCCGATTCTCGCATCCAGCAGCCCCATCCCAGGCTCCCTGGTGGTCCAGGCAATGCTCAAATCAGGCCACAAGCTGGGCCTGGAGTGGAGCACAGACCAAGTGAACCAGAAACAGTACCACTTTTGCCAAATCCCCCTCAGCTGCCTGGCCCACCTCGACCTTTACTGGGGGATCCTGGATTGCACAATCAGCAGCAGCATCAAAGGCCGCAAGAGGAAACCAGATTTGGAAGCCAGAGGAGGCCACCTCTTCTTGGGAGCGAGTTTGAACCTGATCAGAAAAGGATCAAGATGAATATGCCTGCAGC